>OY282596.1:2719369-2866742 GCA_958298965.1 Chrysolina haemoptera | reverse complement strand
TTTCGTTGAATCTTAGAATTTGAAATGAGATAAGTAATATTAAAAACACGAGGTGACGGGGAAAACAAAAAAACGTAAATTGTTTTCCTCCCTCTTGTTTTTCTCCATGTTCACACGCAGAAGACAATACTGGACGCGTGTTGTTTTACACAATGAAAATGAATAATTCAGTTCCCTTTTTTAAGACGTATCTGTTCACATTCATTAACATTGATGACCTGAAAGACAACACCCAGATCATAATAATTCTATACCAGGTACATGAGTTGCATGCTAATGGCACAGATTGCTTTATAATAAGTATCCGAGATATCTTTTCGCATTCACACACTTGATAACGACAATAGATGTTGACTGTTGAAACACAAACGTATGGAGATAATTAATTTTCTCTATATCTAGAGAATGGAGGTCCAGAGAGGAATTCTAGTCACACTAATTACATTGTCGACCACTTTCAAACAAATTATTGCTACTTAATGAAGGGGTGAATTCATTTGTCTTGTGGTCCAGATGTCAGAATCTTATTTGAGCATCCACGCCACTGTTTCGTATCTTAGGTAATTCCAGAATCGAAATTCCCATAGCGCACTATTCAGTCATTTATAAAAATATACGTGATCTGAAATCAAATTCATTGATGGATTTTTAACGGCTGTCCTTGAAATAACAGCTGGCTCAATGTGATCTGAAAAGGAAGTCGTGATAAGAAATTGTCAACTAGATAATACATATAATTGTTCAGTTCTAGTCAATCAGTGAATGTATTACAAAATTTATTTGTTTGATGCTCATTGTATTAGACTCTTGACGGACATACTGGCTATTTTTGGATCATCACGTGATTATTTCTTTCATCTTGAAGGATGTTTCTCCTTGAAAGAAATAGTTTTTGTCGCCATTTCCTTTTGAAATTTGCAGAATGAACTAACTCTCCTCTGTCCTCTCTGTCCTCTCTGTCCTCTCTGTCCTCTCTGTCCTCTCTGTCCTCTTTGTCATCTCTGTCCTCTCTGTCCTCTCTGTCCTCTCTGTCCTCTCTGTCCTCTCTGTCCTCTCTGTCCTCTCGTCCTCTCTGTCCTCTCTGTCCTCTCTGTCCTCTCTGTCCTCTCTGTCCTCTCTGTCCTCTCTGTCCTCTCTGTCCTCTCTGTCCTCTCTGTCCTCTCTGTCCTCTCTGTCCTCTCTGTCCTCTCTGCCTCTCTGCCCTCTCTGCCCTCTCTGCCCTCTCTGCCCTCTCTGCCCTCTCTGCCCTCTCTGCCCTCTCTGCCCTCTCTGCCCTCTCTGCCCTCTCTGCCCTCTCTGCCCTCTCTGCCCTCTCTGCCCTCTCTGCCCTCTCTGCCCTCTCTGCCCTCTCTGCCCTCTCTGCCCTCTCTGCCCTCTCTGCCCTCTCTGCCCTCTCTGCCCTCTCTGCCCTCTCTGCCCTCTCTGCCCTCTCTGCCCTCTCTGTCCTCTCTGTCCTCTCTGTCCTCTCTGTCCTCTCTGTCCTCTCTGTCCTCTCTGTCCTCTCTGTCCTCTCTGTCCTCTCTGTCCTCTCTGTCCTCTCTGTCCTCTCTGTCCTCTCTGTCCTCTCTGTCCTCTCTGTCCTCTCTGTCCTCTCTGTCCTCTCTGTCCTCTCTGTCCTCTCTGTCCTCTCTGTCCTCTCTGTCCTCTCTGTCCTCTCTGTCCTCTCTGTCCTCTCTGTCCTCTCTGTCCTCTCTGTCCTCTCTGTCCTCTCTGTCCTCTCTGTCCTCTCTGTCCTCTCTGTCCTCTCTGTCCTCTCTGTCCTCTCTGTCCTCTCTGTCCTCTCTGTCCTCTCTGTCCTCTCTGTCCTCTCTGTCCTCTCTGTCCTCTCTGTCCTCTCTGTCCTCTCTGTCCTCTCTGTCCTCTCTGTCCTCTCTGTCCTCTCTGTCCTCTCTGTCCTCTCTGTCCTCTCTGTCCTCTCTGTCCTCTCTGTCCTCTCTGTCCTCTCTGTCCTCTCTGTCCTCTCTGTCCTCTCTGTCCTCTCTGTCCTCTCTGTCCTCTCTGTCCTCTCTGTCCTCTCTGTCCTCTCTGTCCTCTCTGTCCTCTCTGTCCTCTCTGTCCTCTCTGTCCTCTCTGTCCTCTCTGTCCTCTCTGTCCTCTCTGTCCTCTCTGTCCTCTCTCCTCCTCCCTCCTCCCTCCTCCCTCCTCCCTCCTCCCTCCTCCCTCCTCCCTCCTCCCTCCTCCCTCCTCCCTCCTCCCTCCTCCCTCCTCCCTCCTCCCTCCTCCCTCCTCCCTCCTCCCTCCTCCCTCCTCCCTCCTCCCTCCTCCCTCCTCCCTCCTCCCTCCTCCCTCCTCCCTCCTCCCTCCTCCCTCCTCCCTCCTCCCTCCTCCCTCCTCCCTCCTCCCTCCTCCCTCCTCCCTCCTCCCTCCTCCCTCCTCCCTCCTCCCTCCTCCCTCCTCCCTCCTCCCTCCTCCCTCCTCCCTCCTCCCTCCTCCCTCCTCCCTCCTCCCTCCTCCCTCCTCCCTCCTCCCTCCTCCCTCCTCCCTCCTCCCTCCTCCCTCCTCCCTCCTCCCTCCTCCCTCCTCCCTCCTCGAAAAATATTTCCGATGAATTTTCGACAATTTTTTTCAAATATTCGGATTCAGCACGTTAAATTACGTTCGGAGACAAACATTTGAAAAAATTGAAAATGAAAAAGTTCAAAAAATTATCTATCATATGATATACTCGACTTTTTTGTCCGTCGATTTTTTTCGTCAAATGTTTTTTTTTGCGGCAAAAATATTCGACTTTTTCGTTCAAAGATTCGGAATTAGCATGTCAAAACGAGTTCGGAGATATTCCGAATAGAATTCATTATCAAATTCATTGAGAGTCCGTTCGAATGCCGTGTCGCCGTCTCTCCATTCACGTCAAATCACCCTATTAAGCGCGTTATACAGAAACTTGAGACGTAAACTGAAGGAAACCATAAAGCCCAGAATTCCTCTAACGTATGTGGTCTCCCGACAGGAAACGGCAGAGGTACGTTTTGTACTGAATGTGTTTGCTACTCCTTATTCATTCTCAGAACAGGTTGAAGACAGTTTTTATGTACAAGTGCTTTTCTGCCTCGATGCCTTTGACTTCTCATACCACCCCAGAACGCCCTTCAAGATACCGAAAACCTCACAAATAGAGTACACAAACTTTTATCTGAACATATAAAGAGATTGATTCGAGATTAAAGGCAGTTTAGCGCCATTTTACGTAGGAATGTTTCTTGTAAGATTCATTCACATAAAAGATTTTGTGGGAATGGGAAACAGACATCGTCACACCAGCTTTTACTTGAGTGCCCTAATTTTTTCTTGAAAGCCAGGCAATGGAATTTTTCCGGGAATCAGCATTTTGAATTTCTTCCGGTCTGTGAGATGGAATAATTAGGGCGTTATACAGGGTCAGAGAATATTGAGTAAGTAAGAAGCATTTATTTTCTTTTGATTCAAAGTATCGAGAAAGCTTTACTGTAGTCCAATAGAATGAGACATGTGAAGTTTTTCTCGATTTGAATCTGTGTGATCAGATTTAACGCTATATATTGGCAATATCCAGATCAAACAGCAGTTATAAGATTCGTCATACTAGCATAAGTTGTCACTTGTTCTTTAATCTTTATCCTTTTGAACGCTGTATATATAGGACGAAACTGCAGTGAAGTTTGGTGTTACAAATACAAGAAAAAAAAAGAATAACAGTGGTACAAGATACGAACCCTGGGGAAGTACAAAAGTTTCTGATTTTGAACCATCGACGGTGACAACTTACGAGTATTTCCGCAACTCCACATCAACCATACCTATACAGAAATATTCATTAGTTTTAATCGGTACGATTGGTCCACCTGGTATGAAATACGAACAACAATGAGCCAAATTTTGCATCTCTATCAATCTGAACATATTTTCCCTACTAAAATACGTATAGTAACGCTTATATTTCCACTGAGAAGGCATCATAACCGTTTTATGGTGGTTGGAGGCATATGCAATTCGGAAGCGATAATGAAATGAATCAGTCTAAGATATTCACTCAAACTGGCGCCGACTATAATTTTTACATTACCAAGTTTATTACGGAGAAAAGATTATCCAACCGGCCAAACATCTGCACAAACATTACATTCCAAACAAAATAATCAACTATAGGAGTGCTAAATATTCTATAACATGATTCACATGATATTCCCAATGACATAATCTAACATAATCACAAAATAGGGATACAATTACTCTTCTCTCTTCTGGCACAACGATGACTATTTCTTCATTTCTAATAATCCAAGCGCTGTATGCCCAAAGATTCAGTACGTCAAATTTGAGCCAATCAGATATAACATTCATTTCCAATTTATATCATTTGGAAGTTTGCATCAAATTCCTAACACCTAGAAGGTCCTAGATCTCAATGAATTACCCGGTATACTCGCGTATATTCCAAAATGCAATAAGGAAACTCATAAAAAATATGCGTCCTTATTAATGTCCCAAACGCTGGTATAATCGCTAATATCTGTGCCCTCATATATTTTAGAAAAAAGCTTATTTCTGATACAAATGAGGCAGGCACTCAGCATCGATATTTTCTAGAGATTATTAAAACTTCTTCAAACTCTATGAAGAGTGAAACCGGATTGTTACATTCATATACGTATTTTCAAAGTACAAAGTAAGATAGCGATTTTAATGATCAATTTCACCTGGGAAATCTACTTTTTTGTGTTACGAGCCATTTCATTACTTCACATTCCAACCAGAGTCGCACCATTACTAGACAATCTTGAACATTTATTAGTCAAAAATCATCATTGAACATTTTTTTACTAACTATCTCCGATTTTGAATGTTGTAGGCACATAAAGTTATTACACCTAATACATATTTTTCTGTATCTTATGATAAACTTAAGGAATCTACACAGTTTGTCGATTTAATTTGGAACACCCTATAATTCAATCAAAAGAAATTCTGAATGACATTGAACTTCCTCATTTGTAGTTTCTTAATAGCATTTGAACGGAATAAATTATTACTATCATTCATACAATCGTTTATCAGTAAACTTGAGACTTGACATTCGTTTGTTCGATGGTTTCAATACAAAGCGTTATTTTTAGTAAATATTCGTTATTTCTTCATATTCAACACGATAATGTTAGATAACGATACCGGTGCAGTTTATCTCTGTGGCGGGAAAAGGATGTATCCATCGTATCCATTCCTATGTTGAAAATCTCAGTGAAGAGTTGAAAAAGTGAACTACATATAAAAAAACATGACTAAGAGTTTCTAAGTCAAGTCATTCAAATACACTAAAAAGGAAAAACTCATTACCCAATAAATGAACCTTCATCTCATCATATTTTTAAAGTAGTGTAAAAACACCTATATTACTACAATATTACAGACTACTTTCAAAGGTAACTTGTATCAAGCGTATTATTTAGTACTCAAGAAGTAAGTACTACAAATTTTTTGACAGTCACTCAAGATGTAAAAATATCACATATTACACAGATGTAATGTCCTATAGGAATGTTGAAATCTTTGTGCTTCAACGTGGTGATACACTTTTGGTGATAACACCTATCACACCTATTACATATAATACAATCAACAGTAATGTCCAAAACCTCTGTTGACCGCCCACATAATGGACCCCATCATGAACGCTCTGCCAAAAAATGGTGGTGGCAGAACCTTTAATAAAAAAATTGCTGAGCCCAACTCCCCACAAACGCTCGGTAATTTTTTTCTGTCGATGGAATCTTTAACTATTCTCAATCATAAACGATCTGACGGAATATGGCGATGGCAGAACATCTAATAAAAAATAACTGAGGTCTGCAACATTCACATCCACACAACCACTGAATAAAATTATGACAATGAAGATTTGAGTTCGTCAATATTTTTTTCAATAATTGAAAGTTTGGATTCTACAGATGAAGAAAACTTAGTCAGTTAGTTAGTTGGTCATAGCGATTTGAAAAACATGCTTCTACCATTCCTGTTTTCAGAGTACCAATCAGCATACAAAAGAACATGAAGCGAAAGGAAAAAATGGGCCTTGTTTCAGCATTAGAATCAGGGTAAGTAAATCTTGTCGACTGACCGATCTACGGTTCACAGAGATCAGACAGTCGGCGAAGGACCGTTTAAAACAAAACCAAATAAAAAATACAGGTATTCAGCTCTTCCTGACTGACATCCTGCGTCAACGGATTTTACATTTGAATATGGCCCACTGGCTCACAACAAAACACATTGGTTTCGTTGAATTTTAAGTACTGTACAGCTCTTATCTTAGTACAATGCATCGCCGCTCTCTGGGAATTATTTTATGAAAGCCGTCAATCAAAGAAGGTGTAGGTCTGCCACACTTTGCTCTGCACATTGTAAGATGTTATTTTAAATGTAATTGATATCAATTCAAGGAACGTATTCGCAACGATGCCTGTTCCGCCAAGACTTGAAGTAAACTCATCAATTGCGTATGCATTTCCCGCTGAAGGAGAGGTCTATACCGGGTGACCTTGGTATTAATGACATTCTTGGGCGACTTGCCAAAAACATTAGTGTAACTTTATCAAATACATTAAGTATTTTATTCTGAGAAATTTTTTCTTCTATCCAAGTTAAGACGTCATTCACGCCTGATGCAGTTTGAGAATACAGAGAGTATAATAATAATGATAATAAAATCCTTTACTGTCATCATATACATACCAAATAAATTTTCCTCAGATATGGTTTGAAGACGAAAGACGAAGATCAATGATTTTCGTTCGGAAATATGAACAGGATGTTCATAAAATCAGTTGTGGACTAACCTGCGGCTGAAAGACAAACCTCTTCATCTTGAACGATGGAAAATAGCGATTAAAGTTTGGCTTTCAGCCACAGATGATTCCACAAATGATTTTATGAAGATCCTGTTTATATTTTCATATGAGAATGTTCCCCTTTTCAACTCGAAGATCAATATTTGACAAGAGAGCTGCCATACATTTCATGGGGTCTTTTCAAGAACATTGAAGACCTTGGCTTATCTAAGAATTTAATCTTCTCAGTTCTCGGGTCAAGTGGACTGAAGTCGGAGACCTAAGGATTCGTAATGGACTGCCAGGATGGTGTCTTTATTACCACAGTCACCCAATCACAGACAGGATTTCATTCAGAAGCGGAAAGTTCACTAAATCTCAACTTTTTAACTGGAGGAACTCACAGTATGCAATTTATGGCGGAAAATCAAACCAAAACACATGTTGAATTTTTGAGAAAGGCACCAGACACGAAAATAATGTTGAAGGTCGGTAATATGAATTAAGCTTGAGGTTGGACGTCCTGGAGACATTCGCATCAGACGTCGCAAAAAGGTTCCGAGTCGTACGTCCCCAGGATGTCCATATTAGGTTTTGGGACGTTCGGACCTGAATGGAACATAAAATGGACATCCATGGGACGTCCAGTGCCATCTGGGTCAACTAGCTCAATCATAACTTCTTTCTCAACCTGACAGAAAAAAATTAACTGGATTATGGTTATACATGTTCAGCAAGTATCGAGCTTGACGGCAAAAGCTTGGATTACCTGATACATCGAGTCAGTCTAACGAATGTCGCCCAATGTGGGACGTTTTGCCGCGGAACAACCGACAGCTACTTTTTTGCAAAAGTTGTGCCCCCATGAGTGATTATCGGCAATGCCATTTTTTGCAATCAACTAAGACGCGAAGAAATTAAATCTCGTATCCATTTGTCGACACAGATGTTCTCGATTCGTTAATGTCTCCCAAGGACAACGGTGAAGCGTTTTAAATATGTTCTTCCTGCAACATGCACTTGCTCTTCGACTCGTTCCAGTTCCAGCTACGAGCATTATATTCCAACCGTGACAGAGAGCCCTTATAATTCACTCTCAAGTTGGCCTGCGACGTTGTCAAGTGCCTCGAAATATTTCAATTAGGTATCCCAAATTGGCCAAACACAAATTTTATTGTTTCATCAAATTTATATTTCTGTTTTTATACATCCGCTCTGGATAGAGATCAGTATGAAATATGTTATGATAGAAGGAAAATAGATCTCAGGTTCTCTTGTTCTTGTCCATTACACAGACGGTTAGCAATATATTATATACCATTCGCGAAAAACGAAGCTTTTCCGTTTTGGTACATTTTTACATCTGACATACACAAAAATTAAAAGGGCCTCAGCTCAGGACCGCGAGGAACACCATTCGTACCATATATCTCACTTTGGCGGGATCAAGTTCATGATTCAATATTCTTGTTGGGATTTGATAAAGGATTTCTATTGTCTGGATTGTTTCTTAGAGCACGACGTTTTAATCGGTTTAATCTTTTATCGTTATCAAGTGTGTACTGACCGCCATAGTAATAAGAGGAAATTTATATGTCTTGGGGTAGTTAACAGGACTACCTGGTTCCTTAATCAGCCTTACTTCAGCGTGGTAATGGGAAGGGGCCATTATCTTTTGTATTCTTCTAGGATTGTCCTGGTATTAATGTTTTTCACACATTCTCAGTTTCTACGCTCGGTTGACTGAAAGCGTTGTTGGCTTGGATGTATATGGACTCCTTGAATTTTCGTTTAACCTAGTGTTCTTCCTTGTCTAAGGCCTTGGCATTTTTCAACTAGATGTGGTGGTGTTCCGTCCAAGCGTGTTCTCCGACTCTCGACTTTGACATCTCTCCCCGTTAAGTCCAGCGTTTTTGTTCGTCTATCCTAATCCTGTGCGGTGGTTTGAATCCACGCTCAGGTATTGTCTGGTGTGTTTTTCTGTAG
This sequence comes from Chrysolina haemoptera, assembly GCA_958298965.1. Classification (NCBI taxonomy): domain Eukaryota; kingdom Metazoa; phylum Arthropoda; class Insecta; order Coleoptera; family Chrysomelidae; genus Chrysolina; species Chrysolina haemoptera. The sequence continues at coordinate 2,857,956 of OY282596.1, read as the reverse complement.
TTGCATGTTCGAATGGAGTCTTCAATTCTCTCGCCTTTGACGTCTAGGAACGAAAGGACGCCGTTGTCCTCCTTTTCCATGGTGAATTTAATGGTCTTCCTGATTTTGAACGTAGCATCAACGTACTTAAGCCAAAGTTTAGGTTCATGAAGAATTTTTAGTGCAATAATTTGTAGCATTGAGACGGATTTCTTTCACAAAAATAGGTTCTACATTTTAAAAGTAGTTCATTTTCCCAAAAACCAAGGCGAAATTGAATTTTCTTGGATTTGTTCAAGGTTGTCCCTAGACTCGAAGAAATAGCGAAGGTTTGGCAACTGCGTCTTGGTCCGATGTCCGTTGGTCGGAATCTGCTGTCTGCATCTAAAAATAGCGCCTTTCTGCACGTTCATATATCAGATGTTTGATATTTGTCAACTCATTAAGATCGCTTTACTACGTTGTTGTTTCAAAACAACCGATTAAGTAACATATTTGAGAGTTTGTAACCAATATGTGCCACAGCTTCAGCTCGCCCGTTGTTTATGTTTATGTAACGGGGTCGTAATGGAATTGTTCAGCGATATTCGTTTTCTGAATACCCACGGGTGAATTTTGTTAAAATTTGATTTTTTCACAACACTTTCCAAATTTGACAAATTCCTCTTAGCTTCATGTAACTATCGTCTTCCATGAGAGAAATAATTCCTTGTTGATTCTATGCATCTGGAATATAATAACACATATTTAGCCTTCCTCCCACCTTTCAGTAGGTGTGGTAACAGACAGATTATGTCTGGTACCTACAGATTCATAGTAGTCGTAGCTCCTATATTTTTACTGACGACCTGAAATCTTTTCTAGATCCTTAAATCAAAATACAGTTCAACTTGGCAAATCTATAAAGAAATATCGATAAACGTATGAGCTGCGAGAATTAGAATGAGAAAGTAGGTATCCGACGATAAAGAGGGTAGTATAAATTAAATAATGAAACGAATTCATTGTATCGAATTTCTGGAATTCTTGGCTGTTCCTGTTCATGTAAGCTCCGAGATTTTCCTTGCGAATATTCCATTCGCAGTTATCTTAAAGTCATCTGCATATCAATTATACCTCTGGTATTTACGGCTAATATGTCATTATAAGACAGTTTATCATGAAACTATCCAAAATATGATTGGCATATGTTGAGTGTGTTTTATTCCTTTGAAGTCAGAAACTGGGCTCCTTACATTAGAATATAATTTTTTTAAGAATGGACAATTATATTGAATATAAATCCTTACTACTAAAAATTATTCGTCATTGTCCGAAACAAAATTCGGTCTTGCTGACTTTGCTTCGGAAAAGTGCCTGTTGCCTCGCTCACGACAAATCAAAGAGCCACATTTCAGTGGATTCGGATGTGGAAAACGGGGCTTAGATCGTTGCACGAATACCTGTCAGATATATTCAATATCCGTCGGCGTACAAGACAGGAAAATAGCTGTTTTCTGTCAGGCAGGAATGAATTTTTAGAGATGATGATATTTTGATGTGGAAACAATTGAGAGTGAGTGGTTGTTCTTGAATTAAGCGGTCATAACAGTGAGAAATGTTATTTTCTGCATGATCGTAGAGAAAATGATTAAGTCCTTGCCCTCGAGTGTGATTTACTGCCAAATTCTCCATTCGTGACAATTTCGGACTTTTCTGCCATTTGCCCTTAATGGTTTGCATCGGTAAAGGCGAACAAATTCTTGCGTAACAAAGGGAAGAAAGGGCAACCTGCCAGTCGAAGGATATATTTGAGAAATCCTTAAGAACGCCTTTTTGGGTTATTTGTAGGTTGGAGATCATGGGAATTCCGTTGCGGCACTTGTCTTAACACACAAAACTGCTCCCACAGGTTAGGGGTGGCTTTTATGTGACCATCCACCTGCCTGAGAAATGTTTTTTCGAAGTCTTTTTCGACGTAAGAGGGTGGTTTTTATACATTGACAAGTGCAACTGATATACTACTTGGGTTTGATAGGATATAAAGAAAAGTGGCAGGGCCGGCCTTAGCGTTTTTGCCACCGTAGGCCAACCAAAAAATTTCCCCCTTTCACATTGATTTGAAAATGAATGAAAATAATAGTACATATACACATTTGCGGAAAATATGTTTGATGAAAAAAAAATTACAATTTTAAAGGACCCCGAACCTTTCTCATAGAAAATTAATTTCTTTGAATTTTGTTATCTTGCAGTTCTTGATCTGTGTTGCAAATTTTGAAAACATCTATTCTGATGCATTCACAAATTTGCAACCTTGTACACGATCCGGAACTTCATGCAATTTGCGAAAATCTAATTTTAAAATAATTAGTTTTCAATTAAAAAACACAGTAAATTTTTGTCATAAAAAAGTTTAAAAATCGAAATTTGTGACTGGTCACAGCTTTTGGTGTGAAATAAACGAATGGTCATAGCTTTTGGGATAGAATAAAAAATCCAGGTTCGTATTTAAAAAAAAAGTTGAAAATGGTTTCTCGAAGACGAAACGTTTGATTTGAAATTTGAAAACGATATCTGCCCTTAGGGTAGCCGGCCCAAGACTGACCGGCCCTTTGGGATTTCTCCCGAACTCCCGATGGCCCATCCGTCCCTGTCTGCCACCCTGTACACCTTAAGGACGTTGTTCAATCATCTTAATGTTGTAATATCGAGCCAACTCTCTACAGTGTATTAAAAAAAAAGCATAAAATGTATTCCAACCAATTCGGCTGGTTTTTCGTCCAAATATTTTCCTCCGAAGTTATTGCCTTCCGGGTAGTCAATAAATATCATCTTTGTTGTTTGAGGTGACATCAAGAAATCTGAACCTTCTTCGGTGTGATTCTACAAATGATCACCTAAAGAATTCATAGAGGCTGTACAATGGCCCGATACGTCTTTGTGCGTGCCCTGCCTAGATCCATTAAAAAAATCTCCCACGCATCGCAGTAGCGCCCACACACTTTTATAGTTTCTCGAGGACCAACCAGCCACGTCCATGTTGATGATGTACGAGGTGAGACGAAAAGCGATATAATTCGACTGAGCTTGTTATGGTGGAGTTAACTCCACATCAAGTCGCTTGAAATCATGCACTTGAACAATGCGAACCTGTCATTTACTCAACTTGAAACATCATTTGGAGTTTATTGAAAGTTTTGCGTGGAGGAGGAAGTCGTTCCTCTTCGTTTTCTACTAGCAACTTGAACACTAGGAATCCAATAATGACCGATCTGCGAGAGAAAGACGACAGAGACAAATACAGTCGACCAGTCAACCAGACAGACAGCCCCCCTCCCCCCAAGTAATCATTTGAAGTTATTTGGATTTATACTAGTTTTATTAAAGTCTCATGAAGATTAGGTAGTAGCCAATATGATTTATGTTGGTCATACATTCTTCATAATACGCTCTATGAGGAAATATATTTATGAATCGGTTTCAACACACTCCTGAAGGCTATAAGATGAAACCATTCAGCATTTAAGTTTATTTTATTTTATGAAGGTTTTACAATGGCTGTATACACATACACGATAAATCTTTTTGATCTTTAAATAATCCATATAGAATCTAAGTTTTATAATGGTTTTATAGCACTCCTCAAGTCCATGCAATGGTTCTGAAAGAAAACTAACGATAATGTTTTATTGAGGTTTTGAGATGTACTCGAGAACCGCTATCAAAGCTTGAATCTGTTTCTACTTAAATGTCAATAGCTCCCTCTGAACTGAAAAATTGACAACAGAAGTCTCGCAGACAATAAATTATTCGGGAAGGAGTGGGATTATGGATAATGTAATGAAAATATTTCAGATATGGACACAGTCAAATGAAGAACCATTCAAATATAAGAATACTCGCGATTAGGTAGTGAGAAATGATCATATCAATAGATGGAGAGGCAAATTAGAGAGGAATAAAATATATGCACGCAAGTAGAAACACTTCAATCAATAAGGAATGAGTTTGAAAACTTGCTGTCTAATCTACGTGACCTCGAGAAATAAATGCTTCCAGGTAACATCAATAATAAAATTATTTTTCCATTACATACAATTATATGTATATGTCAATTAAAATTCTTAACCACCACAAGTGAAAAGTGAAATGAGGGATTTCCTTTGAAACCTGATTCTCCTGACCTCGCTAACAATTTATATAACGTTCGATGTGTCCGAAAGATCTTGAGGAAATCCACATAGTCCAGGATTTTGACCAGAAACAAAAAATCTTCATTGAAATTTTTGATGAGAAATTAGGTGATCAAGTGGAATAATAGTGTAACACGTGTGCGGTTGAAGTAGGTTGGACCAGAATATGTCACTGAAGGGTCGTTCAGCAGAATTTTCTAAATCTAAACTATCCTCTCTAGGCCGATGTGCATGTGGAAGGTTTTCCTAGAAACTACTAATACCTTCATAGTTATATAAAAATGTTCGACATCATTCTTCGCAGATGAAAATGAATGAATATTTACTGCCGATAGAAATTTTGATGAATATTAAAACCATTCTGAATTTTTGAACTTTTGCTGTCATATCGCTCGAAGAGGGTTCATTTTGTGAAAATACAACTTTCAATTGAGTATTCCAATACTCCAATTGCGAAGTAATGTGAATAAGTGTACCCCAAGGAAGTATACTTGGCCCCCTGCTATGTCTCCTGTTTCTAAACGATTTACCGAACTAATCAAAACTTTAATGTTTGTTGATGACGCATCAATAAAGGCGGTTGCAATGCCATCACCCTAGCGTTCATATGAGGAGGCGTAGTTCTTGGCAAAGGGCTGAAGAGGCTTGTAATGCCTAGTATAGGCTCCTGCCCACAGAACGGCATCGAAGAACCGCAAAAACTTGTTCTTGAAAGATAGTTATTGTCTTTGATATACAATGTTAATGCTTGTGAATGCGTTTCAATAGCAATGCTGCGGAAGTGGCCAGAGAGGACACAAGGAAAGTGACTGTCCAAGCCACAACAAACAAAGCAAGTGGATCTACAGAAGCATGCATCGTGGCATCAAATGTGAGGGCTACGTCTTTTCTAGCTCGCACAAATATCTAGAAGACTCCTGAGGGTTGCTCAAATGATTGCTGAATTTCAAGAAATATTTTTTGTGGCTTATAGTAGTGGACAAATAAATACCAACTATAACAATGAAAAACATTCATCATTGATTCAAGAGCAACATCATATCTATAGCCGGCTACAGGTGAGTTAATTTTGTGTTTGTCCCATTTCATAATATCACACATATGAGACGTTATGAATATATAGAATCGTTTTCAGGAACACGAAATCCATGCGGATTATTGAATTTATCGATTGCATAAAACAAAGCGGTTGAAGTAGAACTTCTGATTGTTTATATGCACAATACGTTGTTATTGTGGATTCTGTATTCAAAACTTGCATGTCACTTGTCGGTGCAATTTCTGATAGAACGTTTGATTGACTGTTGATTGATGGATGATTTGAGTGATCGATTTGATTGTTTGAGCGATTTTCAGAAAATGGATCTGTATGCAGCAATGTGTTGTGTTTTTTACCGCACTTTTTGCTGCCGCTAGAATAACAATTCTGAACTGTATGATTTGAACAAAGACAATTTATACACAATATGAGTTGATTAGTTTTTCTAGCTTCGTTGATGAATGATTTTAATGAAATGCGATTCGGTTATTATGTTGTATTGATGATTCGAAAGGACTGTAATTTTACAATGCGTGCTCGATATGATATTCCAAAAATAAACTTGTCAAAATTTCAACGGTAACGGTAACGCATGCAATGTGATAATATTATGGCGATTAGTGCCAATATAAGAGTTTATACGTAACAAAACCTTAAATAGGACCATATAGTTGGCTTGGTAAAATGAGTTGATACATTTGTTCTGAAGACATACTGCAGTCCAGTTTTTTTCCACGCCGTATATTGTATAACAAAAGCACGATCGGTACACCCATAACGTTCCTGAACAGTTTTTCAACCGCTTTTGAATCCATCGGCCCAGACTGAAGGCATTTAAATCGCCTTTTAAACTCGGCTGTCAGTGTGTCTTCGTTCACGATTCTGAGAGATGATCCTGCTCTCGTGAAAGAAAAACAACACCAACGGATGTGGATGTGGTGTCTACGCTAACGGCAGTGGTGCCACTCTCCTGTGAGGTCGACTAACCGTTTCAGGCTCGGAGTGGGCTGTGGGCTGGTTGTCGTCACGTGTTTCACCCGAAAGACGAAGAAACGAAAGGAAAGTAGTCGTAGAGTGAATCCGTGGAAGGGCTGTAGCCTGGTTCACAAGTGCTTGTCGGACGACTATTTTCGTTGGGATACCGAAAATTATGAGCAAGGTGCCTGCCATTCGATTCGTAGTGGCATATAAAAAGAGTATAAAAAAAGGTCCGCTCGCAAAAATTGCAAAAGTTATAAACAATTTAATGAATAAAATAACAGTTTAAAAAACTGAAAAACGGCCTTACAGTGAAACCAGTCTAGTTTTAGACCGGAAAACGTGCTGCGCACTTGTCGGACAACGGATTATAGTCCGTAATATATTCAGTGATAAGGCACTCAACATGGTTGAACGTGCAACTTAAAATCTATTGCTAGATTGGTTTCACTGTACTTCTTAAATAGACTAAAAGCGTTAACCAGCTGTCATCCCCTTACGAACGGCAGCCCTCAAAAGTGGAAACTTGTGCGAACCAAGGATCAACGAGGTCTTACCTTTTGACGTGCGATTCCTAGCACTTTCTTGAGCCATAAGATAAAAATCTGTAGTCGCTAGGATTCGAACCTAGCCGACCAGCAGTCAATGGTTTTGAAAGCGACAGTCTCAACCACTGAGCTGCCTGGCTGTCTGGCCTGAATTTTGACAAAAAATTCATATCTGACCCCTAAAACCCTCACACACTAATTTTGAATCGAATCGGACCATTATGATAAATCTTGTCTTCTATCGTGGATCCGCCTTCTAGAATTCATAAATTATGACAGAAAATTCATAATCTCTGACCTCGAAAACCCTAACATACCAATTTTTAATCGAATCGGACCATTATGACAAATCTCGTCCGCCATCTTGAAGCCGCCACTTTGTTTTTTTCTGTAACAAAAATGTTTTTTCTACCTTTATATAGCTCTTCCATATTCTGGTGAAAATTTAATTTTATTATTCTCTTATTTGTTCTTCTATAAACAAATTGTTATAAATAAATGAATTTTTCCGTTATATTTTTTCCCAATTGGGCAAAATAAACAAAATAACCACGTGTCGTTTTTCGTTTTTTTTCGTATTTTTCCAAGAATTTTAAATATATTTCTCTTTTCGACTTTTTAACCGTTACATAGTTGTTTTCGTTTCATTTCATAAAATTGTTAAAAAACATTATGCTTTATCGGATAAATTTTTTTCTTCAACGAAATAATTTTGCCAATCAGTAATTTCACGAGAAAAACTGACATGAAAAAATTGCGAGACCGTAGGTCTAGACTTAAGATTTAATCAATGAATAAAATGACAAATTAGCCAATTGTAAACCAATTGAATAGGGTTACATAATAAAAAAAATCTAACAAAGCCGGAAAGGAAAGTTTAACGATATGCTCGTTTTCAACTGCCGAGATTTGTATTTCCTGAGACAATCGAACTCAACTGTAATGAACTTCCTTTCGTTCCATCAGGAAAAAAAAAATCATTTTTTGGCACACTCAAGCGTACATCCCCTAGATATCTAACCCAGCCCACTTGTCGTCGTTGACCGTACAATTTGAGACATCCGCCGTATCCTGACAGTTCATTCAGTGTCAACTCATTAATAATGCACTTCAAAATCAGCTGTATACCAAGTGTCCACACGTATGAGTTACAATCGAAGAAATGCTTTTGTATTTCGTGTACAGAATTTATTATCAAAGGCTTCACCGATTATGCGATATGTCTATTGAAAGGTTTCATAATGAATGAATCATGAATCGATCGTTGTTTGCATTCGTTTGTGTAGTGCGAAGTACTTTGAAAAGATGACGCCACTGGTGAATTGTTTGCTTGAACTGCGAAATACCCATAGGTACGACGTCATACCGCTACCGCGCATCATGGGCGTAAATATTTTCGAATCTACGGCTGGCCACAAGAGTCTTTTTTCATCACTTCGACTTTAGAGTCAAAATTTCGAGTAAAAAGTCGAAATTTCAAGAACAAAGTTGAAATTTCGAGAAAATATTTCCAGAGAAGCGAGCGAGCTTGTAAACGAAGTATCACCGACGAGACGATTGACTTTTTTTACAGAATCCAAAAGTTCCAATGTGTGTTTTCCCCTATATGGGAACAGTATTCAAGAAAAGAGCGGAATCGTGCCTCATAAATCAAAATCTGGCAACAATAATTCCTCTCTTCATTTTAATGTTTCTATGTGATCTAAAACACTCCCCCTGCTCTCGAGAAGTGGAATTCTTTAAGCAGGAATTGAAGGAGAAACAACAGTATCTATCATCTTGTCAAAATCTGTTTATGCTCAAATAAACATTCTAAATTTTTTATCAATTCGTATATGTTGAAAAACACTTCCTTGACTGATTGGAAAGTAGAATTTCTCAATCAGGAACTGAATGGCAAGCAGTAGTATCATCTTGCCAAAATCTGCTCCATTGAACAGCCTCAAATTTTCGGCCTTTCTGGAGAAAAGACATGCTTGGATTTTAGCACATTCTTTGAGAACGATCGCCGGAATTCAGTTAGATCCACTTAACTAGCTGTGCTGTTTTTAAGACCCAGCAAAATGCGTCTGATCTATACTATAGGATTTCTGAGTTTATGATGCTGTCAAAACTATAAAATCTCCGATCTTGTAAATTTCGACAGAAACAAACTCTGGCTAGAGAATATTTCGATCAATAATTGCAGCCAGGACTGTAGATTATGTGGGCATGTAATTATAGATGCAGTTTTTGTGAACTTGGGCTCTTTCATTAGCTTCGTCTAAGAAATGTATTTGTACCATTTTTTTTTATTTAGGGATGAATTTGCTGTTCACCCCGCAAAACCCGCCAATGCAATAACCATTCAGGTTCTAAAATATGAAAGGCCATTTTTCGAATCGTGATATGACTGAAGACAGAGAGCTATAAATATGAAATTTGATTTAGTACCGACACTCCGACCATGAGGAAATAAGACAATATCCGGGGTACAGAAATTATAACAAACCAATCACTGAAAATGCCACTGCGACACTTGGTACTTAAACTTCAAATAAAGTTCAATGATGCCTGTTTCTTGCATTTGTTGGTCACGTTCAAGATTGTAACTAAGATTCGTTTATGGATGAGTCGTGCCTTGGATTCAATATCTCGATTAAATTCCAATATTGCCATTCGTTCATTCAACTAAGAGAAATAACTCAAATCGTCAATACCATAAATAAAAGGCTATGACATTCATAGTTCTTCTGGCGCCGACATCAATTCATTTCTACGAAATAGAAACGAGTTGTACTGGCCAAATATCCTCCTCGAATAGGGCTGAGGTGTGGATTTGGATACGTCAAATCCACTGAGCCCATCTCAGTCAAAGACGGCATGGCATGCACCTGGAAGTAGGAAATGAGGTAAATTTATGCATACTACTGGCTTTGCAGTGTCAGTACCTGAACAGATTTGATGCCATTAACCTGCCAGGGCTACCGGGATCTCTAAACCCTTCACCCATAGAGCAGGAACACCGGCGCATCTACCGTAGTTCGGTATTCAAAGCCATGAAGGGAAGCGTCAGGTTTTACCCTAACGGGGCCGTCCTCATCCCCCCAGTTATCCATGTCAGCTACGCGATATTTTTATAGCTCTGGTCGAATTACGATGTAATTACGCGCGGTCATGTTCTGCGCGTGGTTTCGCGCTTTTTCTCCCTCCAAAACGGTCCATGGGAGGTTTCTATACGTTTTTAATATCCACGCTCGGTTGATTGATTGGAAGCACCACTGGCTTCGATATAGGCAGTTTCTATGAATTTGCGTTCGAACCAATGTTCCTCTCAATGAACAACATCAGCCTCGTCCCAAAGAAAACGATGGAACTCCAATTTTCACGTTGAATTTCACATACATTCTCCTGATAGATTTTGGCAACAGAGAACTTCCGCTTCTTCATGATCAGTTACCTTCAGCCACATCTTATCAAAGGAAAGTCACCTGGAGAAAACACAATATTGGTTTTATTTGCACTGATCTCTCCCAAGACATGTAGGATGAGTTGTGAAGAAATTGAATCAGTAGAATCTTAGTTGAAAAAAATGTGCTGGGAAAAATAACGAATGAGAGACTACCAATTCCAACTGGAGATTGTTTCAGCAACAACTTTTGCACTTGACCTCATTTCCAGTCAATCTTTCCCAAGTGAATCAATTTCGGAAAAAGGAGGCACTTGATACGGTTTTATAGTGTAATTATATAAAATTAAAATTTGCTTGCTCTTTAATAATCACCAAATAACATATTTTACGGCGATAAATTCAAAACCGAAATATACAATTTGTCTGAATGAAAAAGGAAACTTGAAATTAAACAAATTTGTTTTGGTGTACCTGATACTGGTAATACAGCCACCTGAGATCCACATTCTTCCTATACTTAGACTTGAACCTCTCTTTTTACGTTGTCGAGAGATGGAATGTGGAAATACAGGGTATCCCATAATGGAGGAGAATGAGATGGCAGCCTTCACTGGCTTCTTCCGTGAATATATTCAACAGGGTGATCCTCTATAAGTTCTAGAAATCTTTCTGTCAATAAAACACGATAGTGGTCTGGTTGCACTAGAACTGATGTTGGAAACACCAAAAGTATTCTCAGCTCTAAACAGAATTCGACTAAAACCATATATAATGTCACGTGCCTAAAAATAAATTATGTTTAAAAAACAAAGACACGCGCTTTTGTAGTAATATGGAGTATAATAATAATAATCTGTCATAAAACAACTACTTTCCTCTACGAACATTGAATTACATCTGACATTAATTTGTGCAACGTTCCTCCAGGAGGACACAATTGCAAGTACTAATTGCAATTAAGCATTGGACATCATCCCCCATTGGCTGGGAATGACAACCTGCAGACGTGACCGAAAGTATTCGTTTAATTTTTTTATCCCTCTATCGAGTTCGATCGTCCTGTACATTATTTTTCTCTCATCAAATGATCACGGGGGTGGTAGCAGTCTTCGATTTCGTTCGATGCTAAGTCGATCCACTTGAAAACGATTGAATCCTCAGTGAACGTGCACTCTCACACTCCTAACAAGTCACGATTTGTAATTATATCCATACCGGATCGGAGCCAAAATTCAACTCCTACTACTTACTTCCCATGTACCGCATGCACTCCAACGCATCCCAACGTCAATCTTATCACGTCCGACTCTCCTTTGTCCCTTATTATTTTCATTGCGAGTAAATCTTAGTCTCGACCACATCCTCGATCGAAAGAAAAAAAAATTAAGGTCAGTATAAGTCTTCACCGAACTTAGGCCAGTAGAAATAGATAATCAGTTCATAAAAATTCCAAAAGTTTTCAAACTTTGGTCAAGTGAATCGAGGAAGCAATCAATCTCAGTTTGCAACCTGTTCCGAAGTCCGTAACATTTTCAAAATGACAATTAACTTGAATTTTGCTGTATACTCATTAAGAAAATTCCAAAAGTTCTGCAAACTTGGAAAAGTATTGAATATATCATTATAAATCAAGCTTGCAACGTTGCAACCAATTCAAGAAAACGTTTGGAATTATTGTTAAATTTTCGATTTTTCATGTCTATCTCTACTGGCCTAACGCTGCAACCCACGAAGGTAAATCGTTCGAGTGGATGTGGATTGTGGACAGCGTTGCCTACCCAAAATATGGTAATATTCATCAATTTGACGATAGAAAAATCCCCAATATTTTCCAACAAGACTCGTGATTCGATTTGGAGGAGAAAAAAAATCTAGAGATCCCGCAAGGAAGCATTCTTGACCCATTTCTGCTCTTATTATATATTCGAACTACACCTGATTTAACATTATGAATAAAATTCGAAAAGGAGATTTTGGCATAGTAGACGGAAAGACAAAAATCAGAACTGTTTTAAAAAAAAAATGTGGATCGACCAGGATTCGAACCCGGTTCTTATGGTGTCCGGTCATATGCGCATTCTCGCATACACACCCATAAACACGTAAAGATTACGTGCTCTGTTTCAACTCTCACTTGACCAGATCTTATGGAGAAGTGAGTCCTGCAGAGCAGCATCATTTGTCCAATGCATCTCATCATTATTATTAATATTGTTATTGTTATTTACTGTTATATCAACTTTCATTCGGAACAACAAGTCGTTCAAGTCTCGACCATTTTGTCAGGTTGGCAACTCTGTACTGAAGTCCCTCATTACCCAGAAACTGAGAAATCCCTCAACATTTGGCAACACTGCTCGTGGATGGTCCCATATCCGTTCGCGGTCCTCTTTGAGAAAGGACGTTACATAAAAAACATAATCGGGTACTCGGGTACTGCGTTGACCCGCATGCTCGGTGTTCACTTGTTCTCTTCGACAAACCACGTCTCCGCTGCGCCCGCCGACTTGAAATGAATGTACACGAAAAAACGTAACAACGCACTGATCAATGGGTAGTCGTACCGACTCTAAAGGCCCGTTCATACTGCCACGCATAACTTTTTCGCGGTACGATCGCGATCGGTGCAGTGAGAGTCCGTGCGACATGAATACACATTACGAGAGATTGAAAAGTCCAAGTAATATGTGCATCCTTATAATCGGTAGTTTGAAGGTTGTAGACCATGTAGTATTGGTATTGGTATTGGTAAGTATGGATGGTGACCGATACCCTGCGACCTGATAAGATCTATTGAGCCCCATCTTCTTCTGCTATCACGAGGTGTTCTCGTTCAAGCCTCAATTCCTTCAGGAATTTTAGGATTTTGAGGGGTTCTATTCGTGGTATTTCTCCCACAGTCAGCTGGTATGATCCCAGTATATTCAATCTTTTGTGATGTACAGCGTAACACTCCATCAATATATGGTGGGGTGTTCCTGGATGTTCCCCACAAAATCTGCAGGTGCTGTCCTTCTCTAAGTCTAGCTTTCTTAGGTGTTCTTTGAGTCTACAACGCCCCGTTAAAAATCCCGTGATTGTTTTTAGACTAGTTTTGCTGAGGTTAATCAGCGTCTTCGATCTTGCTCGGTTGAAATTGCCGAGGAGATCTTTGGACTGCCTCAGATTTTCTTTGTTGTGGCGAGCTCGGTTTTGCCATGCCACACTACTGCTCCGTAGATCTCACCATCATGGTGTACATCCATCGCAGTACTGATGGGTTTCAGACCCATGTTTTTCCTGCAATGTTCCTGCACACCATCAGTGATGATTTTGCCTCATTAGCGATCTTTCCTACGTGTCTGTTCCAGAATAGTTTTGAGTCTAGGGTAAGCCCTATACTTCACCTCTTGCTGCCATTCTAAGTCTGCTCCGTCGAGGCGAACAGTCCTTAGGTGTTGAAACTTTGTTCTTCTAGTGAATGGTACTACTGTGGTTTTGGATGAGTTAATCTTAACCCCACCGAGAGGTACCACCTTCTGGTTGTCTCTAGCTCTCTTTCTATGAAATCGCAGAGGGTTCCTTAGAATTTGCCTTTGGCCATAATGACTATGTCGTTCGTATATCCAAGGCAAGTGACTCCGTTCCTGGTCAGCGTTCCGAGAAGTTCGTCTACTACGAGGTGCTACTGTGAAGTTCCATCCTTTTTCCAGCAGGGACTCCTCTACTTGAGTCAGAGCTAGCGCCAAAATGGCAAAAATTGAACTACTCTCTAGTACATGTATATGTATGGTATGTTATTTGTACCAGAATTCCATCACTTATCAATTATTATTACAGGTTCAACAAAATGCATATAAACCATAGCCAAAATCTTGGGAATTTTGACGAAAACAATAATTTCTATGTACTTATCTATAGTTCCAAAACTCGACACCAGAGGGAGTACCTTGAATTCACAGTAGAAGTGGTCATTTCAAAAGGCAGGTGAAATAACAGCCCTATGATTTGGTTTTATAATGAACTTCAGCAGGTTATTAAAAATCCTGCGAATAAGGCAAAAAGGTTTTATGTGGGCCCTCGTAGATTTATGGCAGCTTTATAGAAGTTTTATGCTTGTTGTTACAGCAAAACAATGTTATCGTAGCTGTGCTTGTTATGGTCTTCAGAACCTTCTGAGGATTGTTACAAAACTAAAATTGTTACTTGGGCTGAATAACGGAAAAAACAACAGAACAAAAAATTCAGAAGATAGATTTCATTGGAGAGAGAGTTGTGAAGAGGGTCAACAAAAAATAACTTCCTCAGAGAATGTCTGCCGAATAAGTGTTCCACCAGTTTTGTAATGAAATAAGTAGTTTGAGACAGAACATTGACGTTGAAATATTATGGCTAAGAATTCTCGAAATAGATTCTGGTATAGGTCATTCTCGGTTAGTTCAATAATAGAGATAACATATTCACGAATTTCATTATTTGCTTCGAGAATCGTAAACGCTTACTCTCTCATAAAGCAGGAACTAACAACAAAAAGCAACAAGCCAAATCCTAAAGCAAGCAAAGGTCAAAATAGTTTGCGTTACAACGTTTTATCTCTTTACACGATGGTGATAGTTAAAAAGTTGCTTTCATCTCGTACCTGGGCTGTTTAACTATTCTTTAAACAAATGCTCGGAATGTTGTAATTTCCTGTCGTTGACAATTGTTCATTTTGTTGAATGGTAATGAGGTTAGCATAAAGCAATTACTAATACCAGGAAGCAACGATCGGGAAACACCCTGTATACTGGGTGATCGTTTGTTTCAATTCGGAGGGAAATATATGCGTCCATTTGAATCAAATGCCTTTTCATGTACGCATGGAAATAAATTGTCTCTGATATTGATTTCGAAACTCCCTAGAATTTCTATAGAGAGCTTTTTAGAAAACCTAAAATAATCATGGTTGTATCGATTTTCATTATGGAAACATAGGTGTAAGTTTTCCAGTTATCCAGGTCATGTCACTTGTAACCAGTAGGTTGAGATGATGATTTTTTCTGTGAATTTTTTTTTACGAATCTCCCAGGTTTTCGTTGAAAACCTCTCCGAACCACTTCAGCTTCGTGAGGGTGGTGGGGATCGAACCTGAGCCGCCTGGGTGAGAATAAACGCTTTTAACACCTCGACCACTTCCCTTTAGTCAACTTGAGTAGATTCCTCCTGTCATCTTATAATTTGTATCGTTCACAACATTTCAACTGCTTCTATCCATCTCCAGGTGATTATATACTGACAAGTTTAAACGATTGTGAACCTTTGGAAACTTGTCAATAATCACCTGAAGACGACTGAAGATAGGAGCAATTGAAACATTGTGTACAATAGAAATTATAAGATGATGGAGGTCTGAAATGAATGTACTCAGCAATAACCTACCAAATCTAGTGAAGATTCAATATACCGAAAGAAATGAAAGAGATACTTTAAAATTTGTGTTTTCATTCAGATAAGTAGTTGAGTTCAATGTCTAGCGTGGCTTTAGCAGGGGAAGTAGTTGGTAGCTGGCGTCTAAGTCCGTTTCGAAATTTCAATCGAATACTCCAGCCAAATTTGAATCTGATATCATTGGATCTCAGAAACCCTGGCTTGTCTAAACGATACTTTGACACCCGGTATATAACCAATAATACAGTTACTACAGAAAAAGACGCATATAATACCGTTATTCCTTTCATTTCGTTCTTTTCATAAAAATCACTTCACTTTCAGAGTAATCTGCAGTATCTAAACAAGTTCATTCATAAAATAGACTAGACACAAATAATCGTGGAGTACCTGCCTAAGTAGTGGTAGGTACCACACAGCGCCTTCTTTTCAATAGCATGGGGCATGTTTTGAGTCTTTCATTATTACTTTCAAATAAAAGACCAATTCTTATCACGTATACTTCATCTTTGAAGACTAGTAACTTTTATGAGGAAAAGATGAATTGTTAGTGGATAGTTAGGCATTTTTTTTCAAATAATGTATCAACATACTATAAACAGGATGCATCATGAGTCATGAATCGAATGAACTGAGGTTATTCATTTCTTAGTGGTTCATAGTTATTTCTTATTCTGTTCTTTTCTCTGATATCGCCTTATGCGTCAAAGAAATGTAAAAAAAAAATTGTTGTCATTAATAATTTTGCAATACAGGTAAGACTAGAAACTTATAAAATTTCAGAATATGAAACCATTGGTATTTTTCTCAATGATATAGATGTTAAAGATTCCATTTTTAACTACTAACCCTCTTTTTTGTAGTACAGTTTCCTACCATCTTGTTAGGTTATGTTAGGTTAGGTTCACATTTGATCACAGTTATTTCTCTACAAAAACAATTATTAATATCAAATATTCAAATACATGTTTGAAGGGGACTTTATAATGAAAAGTTATTGGGATGAATATTTGAATAAATGTAGTACACAAATCTCTCCAGATCTCCGTCCTAAACTGAAGTCAGTGCATAGATACCCCACTCAACTCGCCACAAATCATCGAAGAAGATCGAGAAGAATGTACTTAATTTATTCGAGTCTATACACCCCCCGACCTCAGTTAGACAGCCCATTAAAAACTATGAATATATTTTTATACATTCAATTCCTAGATCTCCAGCGGAGTTCTGAAGCTTTTTTCTCCATAGGGGTTTGTGTGCTTGTATGCCATTCATTACAATCGAATCGAATTTGAAACAAAAATTTATTATCGAATACATTTTCAGATTCCCCCAAAATTTATTGAATATTTATGATTTTCAGAAATTAGAAAGTAACAAATATAGCCATCCAAGTCAGTAGTTCTAATGAATGATGATATAATAGTTATTAATATAATAACGCGAAGAGAGTTTGGAGCCGAAAGACTTTGACGTGATGTGGTTCAAGCTGGCTGATACCAAACATACCAAATTCCTCTGTTGCCATTACTTTTCTCCTAATGAACCATTCTATATAGTCTACTTATGTTTGATATTAAATTTAGTTTTATTTTATAAATATTATTATTATTGTTGAATCTACGTATTATCACACAACCCAGATATTAACACTTTACAAATAAGAGTCGGTCCAGCTTTCTCTGTAACCGTTTTTCCAAATGTACTCGTAGTAGGAAAGCGGTAAAAATTCCATTTCAGATATGTCATGCAAAAAGTGTTCTCACACAGAGATACATGGTTCAAAACCAGATAATCGAGACGGGAAATTAATTCAACTACAAGACACTACTTCCCAAGAATCTCCCATTAATTATGCACGAAAAAAAAAATTAGGGGTGTAATTTTTTGTCCGGTGGGTCTCGTTTTTTTCGCATGCTGAATTTAAATAAAATAACAGTTCGAAAGGGTATTGTTTCAGGAGCAGAGACCGAGGACCCGGGCACAATTTATTAGGCATTCATTGAAGAAGTGAAAAGGAAAGCCCAATTCCCAGCTTCCCTTTTCTCTGGTTGCTCCATTTCGATATACCGGAACTACCTGAACCTCGGAAGTTTTGGCGGGTGCTAAATTGAAACGGTTAATCGTTGGTATTGCTTGATGTGGAAATACAAGCGATATGGGACTCATGGGAGTACGGAAAAAATTCGCAAAGGCGACAAAATTGGTAGAAGTAAATCAGCGAATTAGCATTAACTTTATAATTCGATTACCAATTACTAGAAATATCTTTTATACACAATCACATTATAATAGGAGTTTCATCCAACAGTTATTAAATATAAAAAAATAAATAAAAAAAATAATAAAAAGCTTTTATTTAAATTAACTAAAAAGAAGAAAGTAAAGATTGAACTAAATCGTACCCATCATTTGGTTACATTATAAACTACATAGCAGCTCCGAACGGTTGATTACAGTTTCAACCGACGAACGGATCGAGATAGAGCCATTCTGCGAACGCCAATCGATTCAGCATGCCAAAATTAGTATTTGCTGTGATTTCTGAGTCGATCGGCACAAACTGAATTTTCAACCGAAAAAACATCAAAGGGTTATACCTTAAAAATCAACAAAAATCCAAAGCAGTCAGAATCACTGAAAATTTCCACCGATATATCCAAAATTGTATGCTGATTCCGAAAATGTATGATTTTAATATATTCGGATACACGGTGTACTATAAAACAACGATAAATGTGAAAAATAAATTGTATCGCACGGATCCTACATCCTAGCACACAAAAGCACCTATAACACCTACAAGCGAACTGTTAGGCAAACAAATGATAACGTCATCTTGTAGAAAATTTTCTCAGCTTTTTTTTTATATACATGTGTATTTAACGAATGTGTCTCGTTATGTTCGAAAAATGCCAAAAATGTAAAACGGTGCGCTAGAATCCGGCATCCTAACACATAAAACCACCAAAGAAAAATACTTACGAAAGTTCTAGAATTTTTTCAATATTTTTCCCGTACTCTACGCCATCAATTCAACATGACAAATTATTCGAAACATAAAAAATAAAAAAATTACCAATCGGTCCAATTTAAAATGCAGACGTTCGTTAAAATCGCTACTAAATCTATGTTTGACAAGCAATCAATTTCAAATTTGGTGAGTGTGTAGAAAAAAGTTTGCATTTCACGAATATGACATTGAAAAAAAATTTAAAAAATTTTGGCGGGAACACGGCAGCTCCGAACGGTTGATACCAGTTTCAACCGACGAACGAATCGAGATAGAGTAATTCTGCGAAGGCCAATCGATTCAGCATGCCAAAATCAGTATATGCTGTGATTTTCAAGTCGATCGGCACAAAATGATTTTTCAACCGAAAAAGCACCAAACATCAGGGATACCTACCTTAAAAATCACCAAAAATCCAAAGCAGTCAAAATCACTGAAAATCACCACTGATATAACCAAAATTTTATGCTGATTCCGAAAATGTATGATTTGAATATATTCGGATACACGGTGTACCATAAAACAACGATAAATGTGAAAAATAAATTGTATCACACGGATCCTGCATCCTAGTACCTTTTAGCATTGGAGTTTGTTTAATTACCTGTTTTGATAGACGTGCCAGGTGCCAAGTTTCACTGTACGTACCCCACCTTACTGTCCTGTCTGAGCTTCCTGCAAAAAAATATTTCTTTGTCGTAATTTCCATCTTTCGAAACAACCAGAAAATTTAAAAAAATTTACTCAAAGCACGCGTTGATCATGTCTTTACCACTATTGTTTACTGGCTTGAGTTAAACTTGAATTTACTGTAATTCTCGCATTTTCGACTCGCAAGATAGGATTTGGACACAAATATTAAGTGTTCAAGTAAGATTTGTTGTGTCAAGAATAATTAATTGCTGATGAACTATATTCCAATTTGGGGCTCAAAAATAAATAATTTGGTGATTAAATTTTGGTGCTCAACTATGATATTTGGTGACACCAGATAAATATTTGGAAACCTTATCAATATTTCTTTGGTGCTCGGATAATTAAAAACCTTAAATAATTGATGATGTCGTGATTGGATAGACCAATACGAGACCTAAAATTGGGCGAAACAATTCCGATAGTTATAGCTAAAATTAGTTCATTTCAGTACCCCGTATCTCCCCCTAGACCAGACCGCAGTGGTAATGAGTAATAACGTATATATGTGCTTATATCGAGAATGAAATTATACATGAGGGTGATTGTACGCCGGTCGGGTGCAGCAGCTGTTTCTTAGGCCAACGTTCAAGATTAACAAAATCTTAACCAAGGGGCCGTATTCTTAACAATGGGCACGAGCTAGAGGATCACTCCAAGGAAATACAATGTGTGACTATCTCTTCAAATAGCAAGACAACTGCCAGACGGTATTTTAATGATATGGGGAGCGACCGGGATGAATCTCTTTTTGTTTATCTCCCGTAGGATGTTTATTCAAATCACTGGTTGGGGGTCCTGGCTCTTGTTTTTTTCTTTCTGTTTCGTTTATTATCAGAACTATTTGAATCGTTGATGAAATAAGATAGTCCGAATCAGGGTGAATCCGAAAATATACTGAAATATTCATTCGGTATTTTGCCGGAGAACATTAAAAGAATGAAATAGTAAATTCGACAATGTCGAAATACCCTTCTCTCCAAATATTTCCACCATGTGGAAAATACGAGGCAAACATCTGACAGAAAACAACTACTTCCCTGGCTAATACCACAACGGACATTAAATTCCATCTGACAGATATTTGTGCAACGTTCTTCTAAGAAGACCCAATTCGTCGTTCAGTAAACTATCCTTCATTCGGCTGGGGAAAACCACCTGCAGACGCGTTCCGCGGTTTTTGCCGCTCGTCAGTGACAGGGTAGGTCGGACAACATTCGTCGCCTTGCCCCAGCCCAATGAATTATAATCCACTGTATAACTAATATTTTTCCACAAATGAAGCAGCGACTTGTAGTAAAAGTCTGTCGCAGCGCCACCCGCGGGGAAAACAAGACTCCAGGAAGTGATTTGATTATTGATACTGGAATATAAGACATGCCCAAGTTTTTGTGAAAGTGACTTTTTTTGCTTAAACGAAAAATTGTTTTCCGTATTTGGACACACTGTATTATAAACCCGGACTTCAGTTTGAATGAATATTACTGAAGGATCAATCTATTATTCCCGAAACATTGATTTCAATTGCCTTGACGGTGAGAGAAAAAATTGACATTGACATTGAAATTGTCATCAATATTAAGAGGTGCATTATTTATATATACATACGTATTATATTTTAACAAATGGATTTAATTTTCTGTAATGTAGCTGAATGAATTGAATCAATTGGCTTTCCAGGTTCGGAGGGTATATTTCGTTGAAGTTTTCATTTTTACCATTTTCTTGGGTTGTCTATTCAATTTCATCAATTCTATACGTCGAAACCAGTTTAATTTTTTTCTTTCTTATGTATAATCGGTTCTTGTTTTCAAGCTCATATGCTTATAATTTTTTATTCAGACTGACCTTGTTTTGCCAGCTATTTCACTCAATTACCTCATTTCCGCTGCGTTTATTTCACTTAGTTGGTTTTGTTGTACTACACATGTTTCACCGCCATTTATAATAAAGTCGGTATTACCACTATATTATTTACTATCATTATAGATTCATGTTCTATTGGTCTTTTTTCCTGAATGGTTCCATTCATCACTTTGTATATCATCGTCGCGTTTGCTATATTATCAGCAGAACTCATCATAAAAACTAAAGTTTTTCAGAATTTTTCCAATTTTATTTTTTCGAGTCTTCGCACCTTTCTCCCGGGGGGGGAGGGATCCGACCTCTCCAACCGATTTTTTTTCCTAATTTCCCTATCCAAAACAGTCGGACATACTTCCGAATTCCTACTCGTTCTCTATCTGGTTGTCATATGGACAAGGAGTTTTTGTTTAATTAAACTACTCGATGATTCCATTTTTTTCAATATTTATACAGATTTTTACGATTTTATTTTCGGGAGTTTTCGTAATTTTTTTCTCACTGGTACATGTCAGATAATCTCCCGATAATTTTTCAAAACCATTTCAAATCGAATTGAATTTAGAAAATAGGTATATAAGCTTTATATCGTCTTTAGAAAAAAAGCTACTGACCTAGTTTGCAGGAAGTTTTAATGACAGAAGTAAATACACATACACCATATCTTTTAATCCTAAGAGATTATGATGAAATAACGTAATTTTCAATTTTTTTCGACAAGATGCGTTCAGAAATAGAACTGCAGTTATCTTCAGTCGCAGATTAATGAGTCATTAACCTTTCGCTCTTAATATGAAAATGTAAGTATGGTATTGTTGATACTAATGACTCTTGAAAATCCTCAAGGGAGATTCACTTCTTACTTTATAGGCCCAATAGCGGAAAAAAAGTATTTTCAGACCGTTGAGAGATCAACATGCTATTTACGAAAAATCGCGGTAGCAGAAAGTTTTTTTTGGGGCCCCTCGCAAAATTTTGGGACTATATCTAATAGCCATAATAGCTTTTCGATCAAAACAGTATAATTGAGAATTTCGAAAACTATTTGTGAAAATAAATAGAAATAATAATATATGTATGAATTTGCTTTTTACTGTAAGTATCGAAAATCCAAATTAATTACGATAGCCAAATTCTAAAAAAAAATCAACAAAGCTGACCGTAATAAAAGTTGTCTCACAAGAAACTCGATCCAAGCCGTTCACCGCTGAACCTATCGAAAAAAACCAAGTGACAAAATTTACGATAATAATAAATTCAAAACGTCCAATAAATAGACTCGTGACAGAAGAAAGAAAGGCCGATCAATTCGACAAACAGGCTAATAATTGTAACCGTAACACAGCGACAATGTTGATGTCGAAAATAAACTTGGGGTTTCATATTCCATAAGAAATAATGAGTATATGGACCAGTAACTCATACGTATCGCCGTTTCACGAATTCCCGCCAAGAAAATATCCACTCAGGTAGTTCCGGAACAGAAAATTAACAATCGAATGTAGATCTTTCGGTAAGAAGGGAGCCGGAAGAATAGAAATCATCACACCCCATAACTTCCAGACAGATCCTATGTTACCTTCTGATCTAGGAGAGGACTGATTTTGTTCGGTACTATATGTTTTTCTATTCATAACGGAAAAAACAAAGATTTTTTACGTTCGGGTTTTAGAGGCATCCTCACTTTTTCCTTGATTCTTTCACGTTATTTTCTGCTACTTGGGTACGCTAACGAACTGTTAACTTCCAGTTGGTTCTAAATTAACAATACCCTGAATATCGTGACAAAGTTAAAATACCCTTCTCTCCACATAATCCCACAAAGTGAGAAATATGAGGCAAATATCTGAAAAAAAACAACTACTTCCCCTTACAAATATTGTATTACATCTGATATCTAGTTGTACAATGTTCCACACTATTGCACATGCTAATAATTGTAATCAAACATTGAATATTATCACCCATCTCGATTCGGAATGGCCGAATTAGTATATACTGAGAATTTCAACCAAAAAAATCGACGGACAAAAAAGTCGAGTATATCATGAGAGATAATTTTTTGAAAACTGATTCATAGCTGACCAAGTCAAGAGCGGTTAGAGATATACCAATTCTGCGAAAGCCAATCGATTCAGAATGACCGAATTAATATATACTGAGAATTTCAAGGAAAAAAATCGACGGACAAAAAAGTCGAGTATATCATGATAGATAATTTTTTGAAAACTGATTCAGAGCTGACCAACTCGAGAACGGTGAGAGATACACAAATTCTGCGAACGTCAATCGATTCAGAATGGTCGAATTAGTATGTATTGTGAATTTCGAGTCAACCAAAATAATTTAAAAATTACCCGAAAAAAATTGCAAGGGGTTTACCCCTAAAAATCATGAAAAATACCAAGTCGTCACATCGACTTGAAATTTGCACTTTATACGTAAAATTTCATGCTCATTCCGAAAATGTATGATTTTTATGTGCTCAGATATAAGATTTAGCCGGAAAAGGGCGTTTATGGTAAAAAATCCAATTTTCTGAGATTTTTTATTTTTAATTTTTCAAATTTCAAATTTTTGTCCCGGAACGTATTTTGACGTGCTGATTCCGAATCTTCAAACGAAAATGTCGAAAACTCATCGGAAATATTTTTGTCGCCAAAAAAACCATTTAAAAACTAATTCAGAGCTGACCAGCTCGAGAACGGTTAGAGATAGTCTACTTCTACGAACGACAATCGATTAGGAATGGCAAAATTAGTATACACTGAGAATTTGAACGAAAACAATCGACAGACAAAAAAGTCGATTATATCATGATAGATAATTTTTTGAACTTTTTTATTTTTAATTATTCGAATTTCAAATTTTTGTCCCCAAACGTATTTTGACGTGCTTATTCCGAATCTTCAAACAAAAATGACGAAAACTCATCGGAAATATTTTTGGCGCCAAAAAAACCATTTGAAAACTGATTCAGAGCTGACCAACTCAAGAAGGGAAAGAGATAGACAAATTCTGCGAACGGCAATCGATTCAGAATGGCCAAATTAGTATACTGCCATGATAGATAATTTTTTGAACTTTTTTATTTTCAATTTTTCGAATTTCAAATTCTTGTCTCCAAATGTATTTGGACGTCCTGATTCCGAATCTTTGAACGAAAATGTCGAAAATTCATCGGAAATATTTTTGGCGCCAAAAAAAACCATTTGAAAACTAATTCAGAGCTGACCAACTCGAGAACGGTTGGAGATGGACCAATTCTGCGAACGCCAATCCATTCCAAATGGCCGAATCAGTATGTACTGTGAGTTTGAATGGAAAAAATTGACGAACAAAAAAGTCGAGTATACTGCCATGATAGATAATTTTTTGAACTTTTTTATTTTCAATTTTTCGAATTTCAAATTCATGTCTTCAAATGTATTTTCACGTGCTGATTCCGAATCTTTGAACGAAAATATCGAAAATTCATCGGAAATATTTTTGGCACCAAAAAAAACCTTTGAAAGCTGATCCAGAGCTGACCAACTCGAGAACGGTTGGAGATGGACCAATTCTGCGAACGCCAATCGATTCCAAATGGCCGAATCAGTATGTACTGTGAATTTGAACGAAAAAAATCGACTAACAAAAAAGTCGAGAATGCTGCCATGATAGATAATTTTTTGAATTTTTTTATTTACAGTTTTTCAAATTTCAAATTCTTATTTTCAAATGTATTTTCACGTGCTGATTCCGAATCTTTGAACGAAAATGTTGAAAAATCATCGGAAATATTTTTGGCGCCAAAAAAAACCATTTGAAAGCTGATTCAGAGCTGACCAACTCGAGAACGGTTGAAGATAGACCAATTCTGCGAACGCCAATCAATTCCAAATGGCCGAATCAGTATGTACTGTGAATTTTAACGAAAAAATTGACGAACAAAAAAGTCGAGTATACTGCCATGATAGATAATTTTTTGAACTTTTTTATTTTCAAGTTTTCGAATTTCAAATTTTTGTTTTTAAATGTATTTTCACGTGCTGATTTCGAATCTTTGAACAAAAATGTCGAAAATTCATCGGAAATATTTTTGGCGCCAAAAAAAACATTTGAAAACTAATTTAGAAATGACCAACTCGAGAACGGTTGGAGATAGACCAATTCTGCGAACGCCAATCGATTTCAAATGGCCGAATCAGTATGTACTGTGAATTCGAAAGAAAAAAATCAACGAACAAAAAAGTCGAGTATACTGCCATGATAGATAATTTTTTGAACTTTTTTATTTTCAATTTTTAGAATTTCAAATTTATGTTTTTAAATGTATTTTCACGTGCTGATTTCGAATCTTTGAACAAAAATGTCGAAAATTCATCGGAAATATTTTTGGCGCCAAAAAAACCATTTGAAAGCTGATTCAGAGCTGACCAACTCGAGAACGGTTGGAGAAAGACCAATTCTGCGAATGTCCATCGATTCTAAATGGCCGAATCAGTATATACTGTGAATTTGAACGAAAAATATCGACGAACAAAAGAGTCGAGTATACTGCCATGATAGATAATTTTTTGAACTTTTTATTTTGAACTTTTCGAATTTCAAATTTTTGTCTTCAAATGTATTTTGACGTCCTGATTCCGAATCTTTGAATGAAAATGGCAAAAATTCATCGGAAATATTTTTGGCACCAAAAAAAACCTTTGAAAGCTGATCCAGAGCTGACCAACTCGAGAACGGTTGGAGATGGACCAATTCTGCGAACGCCAATCGATTCCAAATGGCCAAATCAGTATGTACTGTGAATTTGAACGAAAAAAATCGACTAACAAAAAAGTCGAGAATGCTGCCATGATAGATAATTTTTTGAACTTTTTTATTTACAGTTTTTCAAATTTCAAATTCTTATTTTCAAATGTATTTTCACGTGCTGATTCCGAATCTTTGAACGAAAATGTTGAAAATTCATCGGAAATATTTTTGGCGCCAAAAAAAACCTTTGAAAGCTGATCCAGAGCTGACCAACTCGAGAACGGTTGGAGATGGACCAATTCTGCGAATGCCAATCGATTCCAAATGGCCGAGTCAGTATGTACTGTGAATTTGAACGAAAAAAATCGACTAACAAAAAAGTCGAGTATGCTGCCATGATAGATAATTTTTTGAACTTTTTATTTTAAATTTTTCGAATTTCAAATTCTTGTCTTCAAATGTATTTTCACGTGCTGATTCCGAATCTTTGAACGAAAATGTCGAAAAATCATCGGAAATATTTTTGGCGCCAAAAAAAACATTTGAAAGCTGATTCAGAGCTGACCAACTCGAGAACGGTTGAAGATAGACCAATTCTGCGAATGTCAATCGATTCCAAATGGCCGAGTACGTATGTACTGTGAATTTGAACGGGAAAAATCGACGAACAAAAAAGTCGAGTATACTGCCATGATAGATAATTTTTTGAACTTTTTTATTTTCAATTTTTCGAATTTCAATATCTTGTCTTCAAATGTATTTTTACGTGCTGATTCCGAATCTTTGAAGGAAAATGTCGAAAATTCATCGGAAATATTTTGGCGCCAAAAAAAAATTTGAAAGCTGATTCAGAGCTGACCAACTCGAGAACGGTTGGAGATAGACCAATTCTGCAAACGCCAATCGATTCCAAATGGCCGAATCAGTATGTGCTGTGAATTTGAACAAAAACAATCGACGAACAAAAAAGTCGAGTATACTGCCATGATAGATAATTTTTTGAACTTTTTTATTTTCAATTTTTCGAATTTCAAATTCTTTTCTTCAAGTGTATTTTCACGTGCTGATTCTGAATCTTTAATCGAAAATGTTGAAAATTCATCGGAAATATTTTTGGCGCCAAAAAAAACCTTTGAAAGCTGATCCAGAGCTGACCAACTCGAGAACGGTTGGAGATAGACCAATTCTGCAAACGCCAATCAATTCCCAATGGCCGAATTAGTATGTACTGTGAATTTGAACGAAAAAAATCGACGAACAAAAAAGTCGAGTATACTGCCATGATAGATAATTTTTTGAACTTTTTTATTTTCAATTTTTCGAATTTCAAATTCTTGTCTTCAAATGTATTTTCACGTGCTGATTCTGAATCTTTAATCGAAAATGTTGAAAATTCATCGGAAATATTTTTGGCGCCAAAAAAAACCTTTGAAAGCTGATCCAGAGCTGACCAACTCGAGAACGGTTGGAGATGGACCAATTCTGCGAATGCCAATCGATTCCAAATGGCCGAGTCAGTATGTACTGTGAATTTGAACGAAACAAATCGACTAACAAAAAAGTCGAGTATGCTGCCATGATAGATAAATTTTTGAACTTTTTATTTTAAATTTTTCGAATTTCAAATTCTTGTCTTCAAATGTATTTTCACGTGCTGATTCCGAATCTTTGAACGAAAATGTCGAAAAATCATCGGAAATATTTTTGGCGTCAAAAAAACCATTTGAAAGCTGATTCAGAGCTGACCAACTCGAGAACGGTTGAAGATAGACCAATTCTGCGAATGTCAATCGATTCCAAATGGCCGAATAAGTATGTACTGTGAATTTGAACGGGAAAAATCGACGAACAAAAAAGTCGAGTATACTGCCATGATAGATAATTTTTTGAACTTTTTTATTTTCAATTTTTCGAATTTCAATATCTTGTCTTCAAATGTATTTTTACGTGCTGATTCCGAATCTTTGAAGGAAAATGTCGAAAATTCATAGGAAATATTTTTGGCGCCAAAAAAAAATTTGAAAGCTGATTCAGAGCTGACCAACTCGAGAACGGTTGAAGATAGACCAATTCTGCGAACGCCAATCGATTCCAAATGGCCGAATCAGTATGTACTGTGAATTTTAACGAAAAAAATTGACGAACAAAAAAGTCGAGTATACTGCCATGATACATAATTTTTTGAACTTTTGATTTTCAATTTTTCGAATTTAAAATTTTTGTCTCCAAATGTATTTTTACGTGCTGACTCCGAATCTTCGAACGAAAATGTCGAAAATTCATCGGAAATATTTTTGGCGCCAAAAAAAACATTTGAAAACTAATTTAGAAATGACCAACTCGAGAACGGTTGGAGATAGACCAATTCTGCGGACGCCAATCGATTTCAAATGGCCAAATCAGTATGTACTGTGAATTCGAACGAAAAAAATCAACGAACAAAAAAGTCGAGTATACTGCCATGATAGATAATTTTTTGAACTTTTTTATTTTCAATTTTTAGAATTTCTAATTTTTGTCTTTAAATGTATTTTCCCGTGCTGATTCCGAATCTTTGAACAAAAATGTCGAAAATTCATCGGAACTATTTTTGGCGCCAAAAAAAACCTTTGAAAGCTGATCCAGAGCTGACCAACTCGAGAACGGTTGAAGATAGACCAATTCTGCGAACGCCAATCGATTCCAAATGGCCGAATCAGTATGTACTGTGAATTTTAACGAAAAAAATTGACGAACAAAAAAGTCGAGTATACTGCCATGATAGATAATTTTTTGAACTTTTTTATTTTCAATTTTTCGAATTTCAAATTTTTGTCCCCAAATGTATTTTTACGTGCTGACTCCGAATCTTCGAACGAAAATGTCGAAAATTCATCGGAAATATTTTTGGCGCCAAAAAAAACATTTGAAAACTAATTTAGAAATGACCAACTCGAGAACGGTTGGAGATAGACCAATTCTGCGGACGCCAATCGATTCCAAATGGCCGAATCAGTATATACTGTGAATTTGAACGAAAAAAATCGAGGAACAAATAAGTCGAGTATACTGCCATGATAGATAATTTTTTGAACTTTTTTATTTTCAATATTCAGAATTTCAAATTTTTGTTCTCAAATGTATTTTGACATGCTGATTCCGAATCCTTGAACGAAAATGTCAAAAATTCATCGGAAATATTTTTGGCGCCAAAAAAAACATTTAAAAGCTGATTCAGAGCTGACCAACTCGAGAACGGTTGGAGATAGACCAATTCTGCAAACGCCAATCGATTCCAAATGGCCGAATCAGTATGTACTGTGAATTTGAACGAAATAAATCGACGAACAAAAAAGTCGAGTATACTGCCATGATAGATAATTTTTTGAACTTTTTTATTTTCAATATTCAGAATTTCAAATTTTTGTTCTCAAAAGTATTTTGACATGCTGATTCCGAATCCTTGAACGAAAATGTCAAAAATTCATCGGAAATATTTTTGGCGCCAAAAAAACCATTTAAAAGCTGATTCAGAGCTGACCAACTCGAGAACGGTTGGAGATAGACCAATTCTGCAAACGCCAATCGATTCTAAATGGCCGAATCAGTATGTACTGTGAATTTGAACGAAACAAATCGACTAACAAAAAAGTCGAGTATGCTGCCATGATAGATAATTTTTTGAACTTTTTATTTTAAATTTTTCGAATTTCAAATTCTTGTCTTCAAATGTATTTTCACGTGCTGATTCCGAATCTTTGAACGAAAATGTCGAAAAATCATCGGAAATATTTTTGGCGCCAAAAAAACCATTTGAAAGCTGATTCAGAGCTGACCAACTCGAGAACGGTTGAAGATAGACCAATTCTGCGAATGTCAATCGATTCCAAATGGCCGAATAAGTATGTACTGTGAATTTGAACGGGAAAAATCGACGAACAAAAAAGTCGAGTATACTGCCATGATAGATAATTTTTTGAACTTTTTTATTTTCAATTTTTCGAATTTCAATATCTTGTCTTCAAATGTATTTTTACGTGCTGATTCCGAATCTTTGAAGGAAAATGTCGAAAATTCATCGGAAATATTTTTGGCGCCAAAAAAAAATTTGAAAGCTGATTCAGAGCTGACCAACTCGAGAACGGTTGAAGATAGACCAATTCTGCGAACGCCAATCGATTCCAAATGGCCGAATCAGTATGTACTGTGAATTTTAACGAAAAAAATTGACGAACAAAAAAGTCGAGTATACTGCCATGATAGATAATTTTTTGAACTTTTTTATTTTCAATTTTTAGAATTTCTAATTTTTGTCTTTAAATGTATTTTCCCGTGCTGATTCCGAATCTTTGAACAAAAATGTCGAAAATTCATCGGAACTATTTTTGGCGCCAAAAAAAACCTTTGAAAGCTGATCCAGAGCTGACCAACTCGAGAACGGTTGAAGATAGACCAATTCTGCGAACGCCAATCGATTCCAAATGGCCGAATCAGTATGTACTGTGAATTTTAACGAAAAAAATTGACGAACAAAAAAGTCGAGTATACTGCCATGATAGATAATTTTTTGAACTTTTTTATTTTCAATTTTTAGAATTTCTAATTTTTGTCTTTAAATGTATTTTCCCGTGCTGATTCCGAATCTTTGAACAAAAATGTCGAAAATTCATCGGAACTATTTTTGGCGCCAAAAAAAAACCTTTGAAAGCTGATCCAGAGCTGACCAACTCGAGAACGGTTGAAGATAGACCAATTCTGCGAACGCCAATCGATTCCAAATGGCCGAATCAGTATGTACTGTGAATTTTAACGAAAAAAATTGACGAACAAAAAAGTCGAGTATACTGCCATGATAGATAATTTTTTGAACTTTTTTATTTTCAATATTCAGAATTTCAAATTTTTGTTCTCAAATGTATTTTGACATGCTGAAATATTTTTGGCGCCAAAAAAACCATTTAAAAGCTGATTCAGAGCTGACCAACTCGAGAACGGTTGGAGATAGACCAATTCTGCAAACGCCAATCGATTCCAAATGGCCGAATCAGTATGTACTGTGAATTTGAACGAAAAAAATCGACGAACAAAAAAGTCGAGTATACTGCCATGATAGATAATTTTTTGAACTTTTTTATTTTCAATATTCAGAATTTCAAATTTTTGTTCTCAAAAGTATTTTGACATGCTGATTCCGAATCCTTGAACGAAAATGTCAAAAATTCATCGGAAATATTTTTGGCGCCAAAAAAACCATTTAAAAGCTGATTCAGAGCTGACCAACTCGAGAACGGTTGGAGATAGACCAATTCTGCAAACGCCAATCGATTCCAAATGGCCGAATCAGTATGTACTGTGAATTTGAACGAAAAAAATCGACGAACAAAAAAGTCGTGTATACTGCCATGATAGATAATTTTTTGAACTTTTTTATTTTCAATTTTTCGAATTTCAAATTCTTGTCTTCATATGTATTTTCACGTGCTGATTCTGAATCTTTAATCGAAAATGTCGAAAATTCATCGGAAATATTTTTGGCGCCAAAAAAGCTGATTCAGAGCTGACCAACTCGAGAACGGTTGGAGATAGACCAATTCTGCGAATGTCAATCGATTCCAAATGGCCGAATCAGTATGTACTGTGAATTTGAACGGAAAAAATCGACGAACAAAAAAGTCGAGTATACTGATAGATAATTTTTTGAACTTTTTTATTTTCAATTTTTCGAATTTCAAATATTTGTCCTCAAATGTATTTTGACGTGCTGATTACGAATCTTTGAACGAAAATGTCGAAAATTCATCGGAAATATTTTTGGCGCCAAAAAAAACCATTTGAAAGCTGATTCAGAGCTGACCAACTCGAGAACGGTTAGAGATAGACCAATTCTGCGAACGCCAATCGATTCCAAATGGCCGAATCAGTATGTGCTGTGAATTTGAACGAAAAAAATCGACGAACAAAAAAGTCGAGTATACTGCCATGATAGATAATTTTTTGAACTTTTTTATTTTCAATTTTTAGAATTTCAAATTTTTGTCTTCAAATGTATTTTCACGTGCTGATTCCGAATCTTTGAACGAAAATGTCGAAAACTCATCGTAAATATTTTTGGCGCTAAAAAAACCATTTGAAAACTGATTCAGAGCTGACCAACTCGAGAACGGTTAGAGGAAAACAGTTTCTGCGAACGGCAATCGATTCAGAATGGCCGAATTAGTATATACTGAAAATTCGAACGGAAAAAATCGACTGACAAAAAAGTCGATTATATCATGATAGTTAGATAATTTTTTGAACTTTTTTATTTTTCATATTTCGAATTTCAAATTTTGGGAACCGAACGTAGTTTGACGTGCTGATTCCGAATCTTCAAACGAAAATATCGAGAACTCATCGGAAATATTTTTGGCACTAAAAAAACAGTTGAAAACTGATTCAGAGCTGACCAACTCGAGATCGGTTAGATATATTCAAATTTTGCGAATTAGTATACACTGAGATTTTGAAAAAAAAAATCGACGGACAAAAAAGTCGAGTATATCATGATAGATAATTTTTTTGAACGTTTTTATTTTTCATTTTTCGAATTTTAAATTTTTGTCTCCGAATATATTCCTTCGTGCTGTTTGCAAATCACCACCTTAAATTAATGACGTCATTTAAGATACACCCTGTATATCAACTGGTTTTTCCGAAATATAATGAGCAGAAAACTTGTTAGGTTAAGAAAATGCAAGGAAACCAATCACGAATCTACGACTTGCAACTACTTGCAGTTCTGTGCTTTCAACTTTGTGAGATTGGAATACATCTGATTAATTTAACTTCGTGTACTAAAAACATCATCACGGTCTCTATGGCAGAGTTATTAGTCAAGCTGATCTCTACAAAGCGAAAGCTTTTTAGCAGTTCAGAAGTTAATTATTCTTCTAATTCATTTCACTTGTTCCGCAAGGATCCGGTCCGTTAGACAAAACGACACGACAGCTTGTTATTAATTCGAGCAAGTCGACAATTTCAATGTTCATGATTAAGGTCAATTGTACTGGGGTTAACTCATCTGTAAATAGGCCTATTTAAAACAATAGAGCGAGCGTAACATGTACCGTTCAAGCTTCAACAGCGCTGCCAAATTTCACCCCTACATCCATTTCATCGGCCATTTTTTTATTCTTGAAGGATGATACCTTGTATTTCGTGAAAAATATTTTTATTTAAAAAAATCGACTGTTAAGTCATCATCAATGCGTTACCTGTCACTAAATAATAATTGAAAGTGAATTTGAAAACTTTTAATATTGAAAAGTAAGAAAATTTGGAAAAGTGAGGTTACTTACTGGTCAGATGTACAAGAAGCCATATGAAAATCACGTGTCAATGGACTAAGTTGAAATTAAAATCTTGCCGAATAAAAGTTGTTTAAAATTAAACAATTTTCATTTCAAATTAAATTTTACAATGTGTGACAATGCCACTATTGACAAGTGAGTGACGATGACAACTGACTTATGTGACATGTGGTACACCAGAAAGTGATAGCGTGTGCTTTTTTAACTTCGTTTAGCTTCGTTTAGCTTCGCTATGCAAAAAAAGTTACAGAGTCCCACCCATGAGCTTAGAATCAATCAATCTAATGAGAACTTTCTTAGTCACCAAAGAGGCAACTTGGGTTGCACAAAGAGGAGAGGATAATCAATGAAAAAGCAGTAAAAAAGGTTTCTCTATGGCTCTGCCCAACCGCACATACGTATGATTTTCAATCGAATTGTACGGATTATCCCCGGTTATAGGAAAAAATGTTCCAATTTGGCAACGTCGCGAGTATATACGCGGGGGTTAAACGGCGCGCCGAGTGCCGACCGCCATGTGCATTGCCGATTGCCGGTACTGTAATAAGCGCACCGAGGGTGAAATGACAGATGCAGATGCGCTCCGCTTGTGACTCACCGAGCGCGACACCCCCCTTCCGCTCGATGCGATGTCTATCGTATCGTACGCAGTGCGAAAATAAAATCGTTATCGATACAGGTACATCTGTGAGCTGTGAGGTGGCATTCATTACATTTCAAAACTGGGTGTTTCACTATTTTGACCCCTTTCATATCCACAATTGCAGGTTTGGATTGTTTGGAATGTTTTAGGTCAATTTTGCTTTGTTACAAACAGGGGTTAACCCGTTCATGGTGATCATCATCATTAAGGGTATGGTCCGTATATATTCTTGGTTACTCTGGTTAGTAATTTGTCGGTTCGTATTTACCAAATTCCTGAAAACTCGGTGACTATTTCCTTAAACTTCGGTGACTTATCTGTCATAAGAGCAACCGAGCAATCGTACTTTTTCTTCGGTTATTTCGGTAACCGCTTGTCATTTGTCAATTAGACACATTTTATTAATTGGCAGTTTTGAAAGTTTGGATCAAAAAGTCAAAATTTATCCTAAAAAAGGTTTTTGGGTCTGAAAACAATAGATTTAATTGTGTTTTCAAAAATTAAATATATTTTTAACAAATTTATTTTAAATTACTCAAATTGTTGACCAAAGACAAGTGAAAAGTGGCCGTATATGTGCAGCCGGTTGCCTGAAAGCTCAGAAACCGCTACTTACCGATCTGAAATTTTCGGCGATATAGTACGGAGCGTACCCTAAGATTGCTGTGCCTTGCGAACTCATGTCACGAAGGTTTGTTTATAGTTCTGAAATGTTTTTTTTTATTCAAATATATAGAATCAACCACAGGTGTTATTAGGGTTTGCAGTGGTAAAGCATGCTTGAATATTCACAGTTCATGTAGTTTAATCCTATGTCAGCAAGAAAACTACGAGGGCGTAGAAGGGCCATATAATTTTTTAAAATATTTTTCACCAATTTTTGACTTTGAAGTCAGAATTAAATAAAATCCGAATTTGAAGTCGTAAAATAATAAAATTCCGATTTCAAAGTCGGAAAATAATAAAATTTCGACTTCATCTAACATCAGGCTTATTTGCTTGTATTCGCCTGAGGGTGGGGAATGAGTAGTTCCAATAGATTAGGCCCTTATCATTCTCCACAACGGACTCAATATCCCCCGCAGCATAAGGCAACACCGGTGTCTCGTCTATACCAAACGAGTATCGTATATGGTAGTACAACATCGGTAGGGCCGCGTTATGCCTGTGGATAATATAATATTATTATTATTAATATTATTATTCTCATTGATGAATTGAACAGAACGGCACCGACACAGACACAATGGGTGGTATTCATAAACAGTAGCAAATGCTTATACTTCAGGTTTGTCTCTCTCATTACTTAACAAAACGAATAGGTCTCTTTCAAGAAATCCGAGTAAAAGCATTTGCTTCAGTTTTATGCATACAACCCATTGTATGAACGCATATGTAAACAGCTACATTATTGTCAACCTTCAAGTCATACATCATCGATAACTTCCAAATTAACGACAATATACTCCAGTATTCGCGATAAACATAATGAATGGTATTTTGTATTTACCCACCTACATGCGTGTCGATACCATACGGGCAGGCGAGGCGAAGGGATAAAAGTAAGTACCCATTGTCCAAATTAACGCATTCATTTGGTGGTACGGGACTACACGGGTGAAACGAGAGACGCCTGCCAGATCAGATTTTCTATACAAAGGGTATCGATACGCTCTTCGTAGCTTCACAGAGTATTTATTGTACGATTATTTTGACAAAATATCTAAGAAAATGAAAAGTTCCTCCTAATGGGCTAGTTATTAGAAATTTAAGGCAACGTTAATAATGAATAATATCGACATCAACAAATGTGCCCAACTCATTTCATATTTGTAATGAAAATCTGAATTGGTTGATTCTTTTTTACAGTTGTAGAAAAAAATACTGTATGAAACTGGTGACTAAAGTTTTTAACTCGTAGGAACTGCCGCACTCCGCCCATGGCATCGTGCGTCAAAATTTCCTTATCGTAAAAAAAATATTGCTTTACTCACTTGATACATTGTATACATGGCTATTATTGAAACAATTATTTGAAGGAGCAGTTCTTGAAAACACAACTGTTATGTTTTTTGTGGTTTGTTCAGACCAAACTTCCTGAAAACGATTCATATTCTGTCAGCAATACTGAACAAAATGATCTGTCAAAATGATCACACAAGAATAGATTTTTGTCCTATATCGAACATAAGCACTGGAATATAACTTTAGTTAGCTCGGTGAATATATAAAATTCGCGCTCTAGAAAATTCGGAAGTTCTTACCGTGAAACGTTTGCACACAAGGTCAAAGATTTCCGATATGATAATATCTGGAAATACACAAAGGAAGACCACAATAATGAAGAATGGAATCTAGACAGGGAATAGTCAAAGCATAACAGAAAACGTTAAAAAGTTTCGTGTCCATTCACTTCACAACACGGTTCACACATTCCCGAAAGAAAACATTGAGAAATTTAAATTTCTAAAACCCTACAAATACTTATTTACTTGCACGTCACCGAAAGTGCAAAGAAGTTTCTTGTTCACTGGTGGCTAGATTTAGGTAGGTTCGAAATATTTCATTGTTGTGACTGAATGCTAGTCAAGCTAATGATGTGGTATGTTCGAAATTAAATAGGTATATGAATATTTTAGATTGAATATGTATTCAATACTGGAACTTCATACACATTATAAATTCCCATAACAGATTTTCATTTCAACCATTGAAATTTTCGATAGGTAGGTAGGACTTAAGTATCTCCTTCAGGGTTTCATGTCAAATCTTTTTTTTAGACGCTTTTATTTAACTTACTCTGTTCGTATGTCCTTTTGTCGTTCTGTTCTTCTGTATGTCTTTCCGGTTCAAAGCTTGAAATTCAGTTTTCAAGCACTTGGTGGCAACCGATTGAGTTGCAATTTTGCGTAAATATTAGGAACCGATGGCAATACAATAATTTAAAAAAAATTTACCCCCGTGCTTCCCGAAGGTTAGATAGAGAAAAAGTGTTTCGGAAATTGAAAAATACGGCGAAAAAAATAATGTGGGTTGGGGAATTGAAGTCCCATCCTTCTCGAAGAAAATTGCGAAAACTCTCGAAAATAAAACTGGAAAAATTCGGAAAAATTATGAAAACCATCGAAAAATTTCATTTAAAAAATAATAGTCACCTATCCCCCTCCTTCTCGAAAAAATTGCGGAAACTCGCGAAAATAAAATCAAAAAATCTTTAAAAATAGTGAAAAACATAGAATCTTTCAATAATATAATTTTAAACAATTTTAACCTGCTGTCCCCCTGAAATTCGGAATTCGGAAAAATATCTGATAGTTTTCGACGTCGAAAATAACAACAAAAATAATGTTGATCGGAGGACTCGGATCCCCCTTCTGTTCGAAAAAAAGTTATAATAAAAAAAAAATCAAAAAAAATTAAAAAAAATTGAAGAAATCATTGAAAATTGTGGAAAACAAGAGACTAGTAAATAAAAAAAAACTATACCCTCTTCCTTTTCGTTTATTCGTTTATTTATTTTTTTCATAAACTAGTGTACTAAAAATAAAAAAATAATATTTATTATATGGAAACGAAATGCTACAGTTTTGATGTCACTCCTGAGTCACCTGTCACCGCTTGACTGACCAGAGTATTTTTGTGTACACATCGACTATATCTAATTATGGAAAAAAATTCGGCTCTGGCTCTTGGACTATTAGCAACCCCTTCGCACAACAATCGCTAATACAAAAAAAAGTATCGTTTTCGGCATATGACGGCCAATTCGAGGCAAATTTTCCCGGTTTCAACTATCACTCGAATTATTCAAATTTATGTGCAGGTATTTTATATGGAAATACACATATGAAATGAAATGAACGAGAGGGTGAAGGGTGCAAGCAGTTGGAGAGCACGTGCGACGGCGTTAGGGGTGGCTGGACCGGGTTGATTCGGTTTGTGATTTCACGCGCTAAAATTAACGTCTTTCCCTTAAATACGCGCGCCTACTTTCCACTTCCTTGAGGAGGGTCGTTGGAAATTGAACGGGGATTTATGGAATTCGGCTCACGAGCCACACCCGAACCACTAATAAACAAAACCACTTCATTAGAGATATTCCAGAGTAAGTTCGTAGTCCGTTCTTTTTTTTGCCTTTGTCTTTCTCTCTGTCTAGTTCCTATAATAGACGATTTCAGCAGGTCAGCGACCTTGAAAAAATAGCCAAAACTTTTTTTCATTCAAATAAAAAACATTATCAAATCCTGTGG
This sequence comes from Chrysolina haemoptera, assembly GCA_958298965.1. Lineage (NCBI taxonomy): Eukaryota > Metazoa > Arthropoda > Insecta > Coleoptera > Chrysomelidae > Chrysolina > Chrysolina haemoptera. The sequence continues at coordinate 2,819,910 of OY282596.1, read as the reverse complement.
GTTATTAGTGGGTACAGCTTTTTTTATTTATTAATTTTTTGTATACACAGGAAACCCCCATTACATGATACGATACGGTACATTGTAAAAATATCAATACCTTTATACTTATTAACTAGACATGGTACACACAGTACAACTGTTACACAACAAAAACTGAACATATAAGTAAATATCACGTAGAGAATTTTGAAATCTATTAAATGAGCAACCTATAACATCTATATCGAAATCATTTATAACTTCTACAGCTGTATCCATAGTCATTCGCCAGCGACTCCTCAGAGGTGCGCCGTTCGCTACACAAATTATAATGCATAGTCCAGCGAACTCCGCACCTCTGGAGAGTAGCTGGCGAATCACTATGCATACTGCTGTTAAGAGCAACCAATACCTTGACCAGTACCGGTTTTGATCGTTCCGTTTTGGTTTTGCGAACATTTTGTTGGTACTAGTGATTCAATTTGTTTGTCAGAATTCGGGAATTTAACTGATTTTCGGTTTTTTACGCAAAACCGAAATTACGATTAGGAGCTATCTACCTTATTGGCGCTCCCAGCTACGTAGTTTTGTTACGGACAGGTGCTTCGTTACCTCCACTATCACTCTTAAAAGATATATCCCCACACACCTAAGATGTGCGACGCAATGATGAAATTTGACTTTTGTGATGACGCACTGGTTATGCCTCTTAATATCCTTTCATTTGGAGCATGCCGGCCATAATTTGTGGCATGAAATGATAATTATCATTTCATTTCGATTATAATCGAAATAACTGAGGAAATCTTAGCACTCTAATTCGAATGTTGAAATAAATAATTTAAAGTAATTCTGGACAGTTTCCATTCAACAATTTGAATATAAAAAAAAAATCTTGCATATACATGTTTCGAAAGACTAATATTGCTCATCTATGAGGCGTTAATTTTAGAATGATTCTTCATACAAAATGTTACAGGGTGAATCAAGAATAACTTAAAATGAAATTCTCCATTGTAACCAAACCAACGAAACTAAAATGTCGTTTTTTTGTGTTAAAAGTTAATAATTTTGTACTGGGTGAGTCAAAAAGTCACATTTTTTTGGGAAATTCTGTATATTTGTATGAAAAATCTACTGAATTAGCGAAACATGTCGTGATTTAAATTATGGTTTGTTGAGTTTTAATCGTCTTCTGTGTAGATTGTACAATTGTTAATCATTCTTCGTTTCGATGTTTTTGACATTCAGGGCCAACTTCATAATTGAATTACAGACTCATTTCATTTTTAAAGAACAGTTTTAGTAGTTGATCGGTTTCATAATGTCTCTTTGAGAATGAAGGTACCTTTGCACGGTCTTCAATTGAATACCGAATATTCCGTATTCACAAGACTTAGAGAACTACACCAGTTCTCCACACATACGTAACACACCATTCTATTTTCTATTCACATGTTCTCAAGCTATATGATTGCATCACTCAGTTGTTTATAGATCTGAAATTCCCATCTCCGATCTTCAGCATCAGGTTCGACAACCGAAAAAAATATGGTTACAACGATGGGTTTATTTGGCCTACATGGACGATTTTTCGCCCACTTTACAAGGTATTGAGTGTTTCTGAGTTACGCTGCATAATGTGAAGCCCTGAAGCACAACTTGTTTGATGTTATCTGAATAAGAGGAAGTTGAAATAAATGTCAACCTTGAATTTTTACACCTACTCACAATATAATGAATTTATTCCATATCTAGAATGTGACGACTATAAAATATACAGACTGAAAATCAATTACCTACTATATAACGTCTTTTTCTGATGCGCAGCTTCGGTGATTTCCGTTCAAGATCATTTCTAAAATTATTAGAAGATGGTTTAATATCATTCCATAGCAATATTTACCACGAAATTGTATCGTTAGTAGAAAAATTTACCTACATTGAGCTATTTGACTGAACTTCAAATTTTTTGTGTGTGTGCTGGATCTTTGATCAGGAACCAGAGGAGTGGGAGTATCAGTTAACTCATCCAAATTCATCCAATAGAATCGGATTTACAATGAAAATATAGCTTGTCGCTGTATTTTCACGGTGATAAACCTACTTAGTTTTTGTTTTACTAACTGTCAAGTGAAAATAATGATTTAAATTATAAACGTAAGATTTAGTAGAAACTGCACCCTGCTGTTCAATTTGTTCGTAATAGAAATTGAATAGCCTTACGCATAATTAGTACCCCTTTCTTGAAAATTTCCGAGCACACTTTCCATGTTATCGGCCACACTCCTACCCCAATAACGTTTTTCCAAACTGTCATTCTGAATGTGGGCGAGCAACATATGTGTCATAAGGGAAAAAGTCGCTACTTGTGATTTGAGTACAACCGTTTGAGGGGCGAGCGTGCTGCGGGTAGCGGCCGACAAGGGCGGATCGTTACAGGGGCAATTGGGGTAATTACCCCCAGAAGGATTCGGTCCATAACAAAAAATACTATAATAAAAAAGTATCATTCTTTTCGATTCAATACTAAATTATTTGGACAATCGATTTGATAGTGAAATATTTAATGTATATTTGAATTTAGTTCTGCCAAGTTTATTTACGAAAAAACAATTTTTCAAGAGTTTTTTTTTAAGTTCTGGGTTCCACGAAAAGGAAAATCCTGTATTACTAAAAGAACATCGTGAGAGCCGAGGGAAAGTAGGTAGGAATTGGTGTTCTTCTTGAATTTCTGAAGGCTGTATGCCTCAGGGAACACCTCCCGAGGAAGCGAGTTCCAAAGCTTTGCCATTCTGTGAAAAAACAAGCCTTGGGAAGCAGATGTGCGGCATATGTCTCCAAAATGATGGCAAATAGATGTGAGGACTGAGCTCGACGGGTCAATCTCAATGAGACCGCTAACGGTGAAACGATGGACGATATTTCTGCATTCACTGGCTCTTATCGGAGCTTTGGAAGAGAAAGCGGTATGAAGGGTTTTATCATCTGCAAAACTGTTTACTGGACATGAGGTAGCTCCCAAAAAATCATTGATGTGAAGAACGAACAGTGTTGGGCTAGGACGGATCCCTGCGGAACACCAGCATTTACTGGTAGAGTATCAGATGATACTCCATCGACTACCACGTGGAGAGATCGGTCTGAGAGAAAGGTGAATAGCAAGGAACACAACTTGAAGAGGAGACTACATTTCAATTAATTTCCTATCTCAAAAATCTTTCACCTGATAATAAAAGTTCCGCCATGTTAAATATGAAATTGAATCAGAGCTGAAATTGTGGCAAAATATGAATATAAAAACGAAAACCTACTGAAGTATACCGGATATGTTCAATTTATATGTATCAGAGTTTTTTCTATATTTTTTTTTTTCGTATTATAAAAAATTGAAGAGCTCTTCTTGCAAAATTCGCCGTTTTGAAGAAAATCGTCGTTTCGGCATCTGGGAGTAGAGATCACTATCTACAACTTGAATATTTTTGAATTCCACCGGAGAGGTGGGAAATGTGTTCAAAATATCACTCCAAACGCTGAAAAGTGCACTCGAGGCATGGCCGAGTACCGGTAATAGAGATATTGTTAAAATTTGAAATTAGAAATCATAATATGATACTATATACAGGATGTTCCATTTGAAAATCAAAGTAACCGTTACTTTATAGTAGAAGCGGCAACGCCGCATCGTCTAAAATAGGCGTGTAGATGTTCATTTATGCATACTGTCAAATTTTCAGGTTCATCCATTGTCTGGTTTGCCAGAAACATCTAATTAATGCTCATCGTGAAAAGCCCTGTAATAGTTTGAAATATAGTTTGATAATGTCCATATAGGACGAAACTGCAGTAACACAAGGGTTACAAATATAAACTGGTATAAAAACAGGAATTTTTATTTTTCATTTTTCATGATAATTGTTAAATTAATAAATCGTTTTTATGTTTGGTGTTTTATAATATGTACTTTGAAACTATATATTTATTTCTTCCAAAGTGGGGGCGAACCTCCTGAATATGTTTTACCTCCCCTTAAAAGTTGCCTAGATCCGCCCTTGGCGGCCGAGCAAACAGGGGTAGATATAAAACTAAATTATCGATTGTTCCACCACCCCGCGGAATCAATTTGATAGTGCATGTGAATAAGGCATGTGTCGGTGACTTATAGGAAGAGTGAGCATCTGGACAATTCGCAGGGAAATCGATGGGTGAACGACCTGCGTGCGGGTGATGTACGATATAAGGGTCAGTACGATGCTGGGGTGCCTGATTCCTGAAAGCTTCATCTTTCAGGGTGATTATTTTGATTATTGCAACGGTTGAATTTAATGAAATAGAGACACAATGGGTTTGTTTTACGTTTTTTTTTATATCATCATCTTTGATCCTAAGGAAAAAATGATGTATTTCACTCGCATTTTTTTAAGTTCTGGTTCCCACGAAAACAAAAATCCTATGTTGTTCAGAGAACATCGTGAGAGTCAAGGGAAAGTGGGTAGGAATTGGTGTTCTTCTTCAATTTCTGAAGGCTGTATGCCTCAGGGAACACCTCCCGAGGCAGCGAGTTCCAAATCTGATGTTCGGCATGTCCCCAAAAGTACGGCATATGGATGTGAGGATTGAGCTCGTCGGTTCAGTCTTGATGGGACCGCTAACGGTAGAACGATTGATGATATCTCGGAAGAGCATCCTCCATGAAAATAACTACAAAACAAAGACATATCGCAAACCTTTCTGCGATGTTCCAGAGAAGTGAGCGAGCTTGTGAGCGATGTATCACCGATAAGACGAATGGCTCTCTTTTGGACAGAATCTAAAAGTTTCAATGTGTGTTTGGGTGCTGCACTCCAAATATGGGAACAGTATTCCAAACCACGTCGAATCTGTGCCTTATAAATCATAATCAGTTGACGAGAAGTAAAATACTTCTTGGCGTGAAACAGAAAACCGAGTTTTTGAGAGGTACTCTGGGCAATGGACCTCACATGGTTCTCCCATGAGAGAGTACTGCTGATGGTAATACCGAGCATTGAAATGGAAGATTTAATTGGTATTTTCTAGAGAAAAGACATGCTGGGGTTTTATTCGCATTGAATTCCACCAAGTTGTTTTTACGGCGAAAAAGTTAATACGTCACCAAAAAGTCCCAAAGTGCCACGGCAAATAATAATAATAGCCGCCTCTACCCGCACAGGCTATAGGCTATGATTTACAATGAACTCGTTTTTAAATGGGTTTTAAATTTTCAAATTTTGTGTGAGACTCCTTGACAGCGGATCAAGTTGTAAAAATGTTGGAAGGAACACTCGGGTCTCTCCCCTCCCCGACTCGCTTCTGGAGGCTTTCCACTTATTCAGTTGTCCGGCCCCAGAAGCAATCCTGCAATAAGCAAGAGGTATGTGGACTACGTCATTAAAACGCCTCCTCTCCAGGATATAGACCAAGAACAAAAAAAAGAATCAAAATTTGGGAAAAAGTGCCAAAAAACAAAGTTCCGGGCCTAATTTTTACCCAAAAACAAAAAATTCGTATTCAGCGGCCCAAAAAACACGGAGGCTGAGAAAATCAAAACTACAGCAAAACTTTCCTTTGAGAATCCTAATATGCCTAGCCTATAAAGATTAGCAAAATTAATCCAACCTCTACGTGCTCACTGTACATCTGAAATCAAATGAGGTGACTGGGTAACTGGCTGATATATCTAGACAGACGAAAGTTTTTTGTCCCGTGTCACCGATATTGTGAACGGTGGTCCGATTGTTACCGGTATGATTTCGCACAGTTCCCATGTTTGTCAGTCTACAAAATATTATTCTCACGCTAACCTGTATGACATGACCCCTGTATCTTTGTTGAACTCCTACCTTGGTGGATATCTCATTTTGCAAACTCCTTGTCTAAGATATTTCGATTATTCTCTAGCTCTATTTCTGAAATTTGAAACATTAAATCACTAGACAGTAGTTTTTGCCATATATGAAAAAAAAATCAACCTCTGTTTTTTTCGGAAATGACGTGAACTTTCGATTTTCAAATGAGACAACCTATATATTATTATATGATCAATAAGGGATGATGAGGAATACAACTATACCAGGTTTGATGGTGTTATCTTCAATTACCACGGAGATATCGCCATTTATTTTATCCATAAACTTAATGAGTAGGAGAGAGAAACTTTTTCTGGCAGGTCCATCCAATTCTCTCTCTCACTAATTGAGCTTATGGATGAAATAGATGGCGATATCTCCGTAGTCATCATCCCTAACCGATCATGTAATAATATACAGGGTTTCCATTGTAAAGTTGATGTCATTTCCGGAAAAACCGGAAGTGGTAAATTATTATTAACTGCGTGAAAATATGCGTATTCAAATACCATAGCAACATCGTCAAAACTATAGAAAAATTAGGAGGCGTACCTCAGCTCGTGTCACCCGGTATTATATAGATGTAAGGTTTTTCTTATGTGGGTAACTTCAGTTTATTTGTGTCGGATATATGCGTAACATTAATGTATTATAATTAGTTGAACAAATAAGTTATTATTATTATCTGGATACAAAATACAGCTTCCCATTTCCCATGGTTGCCCTGATTGAAATTCGTAGCTCCTTGTCCCATGCACCCCAGATTTGACCACATTATGCAAGAACGTAAGAGATTATGAAAATCGAACTCAAAATATGTAAATTTGTTCTGTCCGAGACAAAATGGGGTCATTTCTTGGTGCATAACGATGTAAACAACGGCCAGATTTTGCAAGTCTGAAGATCCACTGAATGACCCAATTGTTATCAATAGATGTCGGAAGTTCCCATGTACGTTTGCGGAAATAATTCTCTCACGATATTTCGATTGTGATCCCGTTCTGACCTCCCTACACGTTAAATTGGGATGACAAAAGCCGAGATGGTCCCCTTTCGGTCGATTTTTATTTGGCGTTTCTCGAAAAAACCCTAATGAAATGCATCAAATGCGAATTTTCACATAAGAGTAGAAACTGTATGGTAATTCGACATAGTTTTCAGGATGTTTCACCGTACATAGTTCGGAAATAAAAATAGTTTCAGTGGCGCAGCCAGGATTTCAGTTTGGGGGGGCTGAACATACAATTCAGAGCTTTTTTTTTCGTCAGCCGGATGTTATGAATAACACCTACAAGCGAGCTGTTAGGCACGCGAACGATAACATCCTCTTGTAGGAAATTTTCTTAGCTTTCTTTTTATATACCTATGTATTTAACGAATGTGTCTCGTTATGGTCGCAAAATGCGAAAAATGTAAAAGGTGCGCTAGGATCCGCCATCCTAGCACATAAAACCACCAACGAAAAATACTTCCGGAAATTCTAGAATTTTTTCAATATTTTTCCCGTATTCTACGCCATCAATTCAACATGGCACAGTATTCGAAAAAAGAAAAATGATAAATTTAAAAATCGGTCCAACTCAAAGTGCACACGTTCGTAAAAACGCCCACCAAATCTATGTTTGACTAGCAGTCGATTTCAAATTCGGGCAGCATATAGAAAAAAAAATTAATTTAACGAATATAACATAGAAAAAAATTTTTGGCAGGAAAATAGCACCTGCAACCTCTAGATAACATTTTCATCCGAAGACCGAATCGAGATAGAGCAATTCTGCGAACGGCAATCGATTCAGCATGCCAAAATTAGTATATGCTGTGATTTTCGAGTCGATCGGCACAAAATGAATTTTCAGCCGAAAAAACATCAAAGGGTTATTCCTTAAAAATTACCAAAAAATCCAAAGTCATCAGATTCACTCGAAATCACCATCGATATACTCAAAATTTTATGCTGATTACGAAAATGTATGATTCGAATATGTTCGGAGACACGGTGTACCATAAAACAAAGATAAATATGCAACAAAAATTGTATCGCACGAATCCGGCATCCTCTCACACAAAACCACATATAACACCTACAAGCGAGCTGTTAGGCCAGCAAACAATAACATTTTTTTGTAGGAAATTTTCTTGGCTTTCTTTCTATATGCATATGTATTTAACGAATGTGTCTCGTTATGGTCGCAAAATGCGAAAAATGTAAAAGGTGCGCTAGGATCCGCCATCCTAGCACATAAAACCACAAAAAAAATACTTCCGAAAGTTCTAGAATTTTTTCAATATTTTTTCCGTATTCTACGCCATCATTTTAATAGTCATATGGTGGCTTGGGGGGGGCTTCATCTCCAAAGCCCCCCCCTGGCTGCGCCATTGAATAGTTTTATTCTCGTAACTCAGTAAGTTACTACGAGCGATCCTCGTCTGTAGGAGACTTGGGCGAGTCAAAAATGACGAGGGTCTTACCTTTCAACGTGCGATCAACAAGTAAGGGTATAGATTTTTCGTAAACCTACTTGTTTTGTATTTAATGACAAACATTCTTAGAAATTATCACTATTTTCATTCGAGTTTACGGTTTACGGTTTACGAAAGAAAATTTTCTTCTGTAGTATACGGATGTTTTAGAAATTGGAACTTCACCGATATAATAGTTTTTTTATCTTGACACCATCAGCCATGTTTTTCATTTCATTGTCAATGTCCTGCAGACAATAAGATTCCTTGAAACACTCTTACTCGACAGACTGCAAATTTTAAAAGCTCAGCATGTGAATAATAGGCCAGTAGAAATGGACAATCAGTACATAATAATTCCAAAAGTTTTCAAACTTCGGTACAAGGTCGGGAAAGGTTTAAAAACAAACTATAAAATTTTGCAACCTGTTCTGAAGTCCGTAATACTGTCAAAATTGCAATTAACTTGAGTTTTGTTGTATACTCGTTGAAAAAATTCCAAAAGTCCAATTAAAGTGAACATTTTTTTCATTAAAAACTAATGTTTTCCTTTGATATACCACAAGAAAAAATAAATATATATTTCGGTCAACGTTTAAAATCTGTACAACTGTTCGGAATATTTTTCCGATGTATCTGTCAAGTAACTTTTGGAATTCTTTCAACGAGCCTACAGCAAAATTCAAGTTAATTGCAATTTTGACAATGTTGCGGACTACAGAACAGGTTGCAAAATTTAATAGTTTTTGAACCTTTTCCGACCTTGTATCAAAGTTTGGAAACTTCTGAAATTATTATGAATTAATCATCTATTTCTACTGGCCTATGTGAATAAGTAAAGATCTCAATCATGTTTCGTACAACTGGAGGTGGGTGCCATTATGTCGAAAGAGTTAACATAATTCACTTGTTTGAAACGGAAGTGCTGGTCCTGTGGGTGACAGATAGTCTCTTTCACAGATTTCTTTCGATTGTCCTAACACTTAGAATCACTTTTGGTTTTGTTTTCTTTGTTACTACCTCCGGCAAGGATAACCTCGAAATGGTTGTTGAGCATTTTTCTTGCACTGACCTAACAAATGTAGGGTTTCACATATATTACCACTAGTTCTTGATTTATTTGCAGGAAGTTTTTCGAGGTCACAAATACTTTAAAGATAACTTAGAGCCGCAGGTGAAAATGCATCATACAGTGTGTTAGGTTTGGGAGGAAATTTTCCACACTATAAATATGGATACAGAAGAATGTAAGGAAATGAAGTCTTTATTATGATCGTGTCGGTAATTTTTGTAAAGTCCACTCAGGGTGCTTGCTTCATCCTTGAATATTTCAATTCACGAGACGCTATATAATGGAAAACAGGATTTTTCACCGAAACATGACGAGGTCAGGGGACAAATGAAGCTTCACTAGTTAGACAAGTTTGGATTTTTCAGGACTGAAATTGTTTTCAGGAAAAACCTGTATCGGCAGTAATTTGGGGGTCCTAATCCCGAATCTGAAGAAATTTCGAGCCTATTTTGTCGCTTAATATAGGATCTACCGTAAAAATAGGTTGTTCCATGGCGAGTGGCGGGCAGTCTCGGTTTCATAATTGTACTTCGTTAATTATGGAAGTTACGGAAGTGCTTCCTTCAAAAGTGAGACAAATTTGGATTTTTCAGGGCCGAATTTTTTTTAGGAAAAATGCGTATTAGTAGTAATTTAGGGGTTCTGATCACTAATCTGAAGAATTTAGAACCTATTTTGACCCCTAATATGATTACCCGTAGTAATGGGTTGTTCCGTCGCGAGTGTCTGGCAGTGTATATCACTTAGGTCAACACCATTCAATCGGTAGATGCATTTTCACTATTTTCATCAGTCCTGAAAGTTTCATCATTCTACTTCGTTGGCCTGGCGGTCTAAGGCGCAGGCCGTTCAGAACTTCAGCATAGCGGTAGTCTGTTCGAGCCCGATGTATGTACGAGGGATTTTTTCTCAATTATTCAATATCGGAATCGATAGACGACCACAGTCCTTGTTGAAAGCAAGTGTATTGTATGTTGTCTAGATGCCAATCTCGGCTAGTGCTAGCTTGAAGTGCACGCCGGCCATCCGATGTGGTGCTGTAGGTTTTCCGGGTTTTCCTGCAGCTGAAAAGTGAATACGCCACCAAAAATCAGTAAGTTGCCCCGGAGCGCCACGGCAAATAATAATAATAGCCGTCCTCTGCCCGCACAGGCTATGCCTTTGGGTACACTCTACGAGTGTTTATGAGGGAGTATTATTATTACGGAAGTTACGGGTGTGCTTTCATGAAAAGTGAGTCACACTGTATACGATTTTGAAAACATCTTCCGTCCTTGCTGAGTACCAGTTTAGTCGTCCTTTTGACCGATTACTGTGGTGATTATGAAAGAAATAACGTTTTGATTCATTTAATAAACAATCTGACTTCAAAACAATATATTATACGACGGAAAATATATATTTAGCACAGAGTTGACTAAATCTGGATCAGTTGGTTTGATGATAACAAGCCGACTGACTTCCAAGGACGATAACAGTTTCCTTTTCGCGATAATTTCACAACAACACGCACTATTAGTATAAACAGTGCACATTTAATCGTTGAGAGTATAAATAATGAAAAATTAATTGTAGCGAATATTATTTCTTCAATTGGATAAGACTGCTTCCATGTCAAATGAATTAATTGTCAAGGACATACTTGATTTCTCTGAAGTCGCTCCTAGAGAAACGTGTAAGAATTCTGGAAGCGTAAAGGCAAAGAAATTGAATTTTATAATTCTACCATACGTGATTGTTTCTCTCCGCGAAAATGATCAGTACTTGTTTTGTAGATATTAACTGGAAACCTAAGGTATAAAAGCGTCAATAGTAAACTTCCTGAGTGGATTTCCTGCATGTCACTTCTATCGACTGTTATACAGGTTTCAGTGCTTTTTACATGAATATGCTGAAATAACGAAAGTAGGTATTTCAAAGCTTGGTAGGTAATACCATCAGCCCTTCAAGTCTTTTATGGGAAAACCATGTGAGGTCCACTGCCAAAACTGCTTTCAAACACTTGATTTTCTGTTTCGATTATGTCAAAAAAGGGCCATTCGTCTCGTCGGTGATGCTTTGCTCACAAGTTCACTCGCTTCTTTGGAACACCGTAGAAAGGTTGGCAATCTGTCTCTGTTTTATAGATATTTTCAAGGAAAATGCTCTTCCGAAATATCATCAATCGTTCCACCGTTAGCGGTCCCATCGAGACTGACCCGTCGAGCTCAGTCCTCACATCCATATGCCGTGATTTTGGAGACATGCCGTAATTCTTTTTCCCAGTGCTCGATCTTCTAACGAACGGCTAAGCTTTTGGAACTAGCTGTCTAAGGAGGTGATCCCTGGGCCTTCAGAAATCCAAGAATAACACCAATTCCTACCTAATTTCTCTTAGCTCTCAGAATGAACAATATAGGATTTTCCTTTTTGTGGAAATAAGAAAAATTATTAATAAAGGTATTTCTACTTTTTTTTTCATTCAACGATTTATCACTCTTGGGTATTACAGCCTTGGCAAAAATAGCTGTGCATCTGAATATTAGGTAATGTCCTTCTAGATAAAAATTGGTAGTGGACAATTACCCTCTCTGTTTATCGTTAGCACATGTCAAACGCACAACTAAATTTTATCCAGACCAGGCGAGGCAAACTACTTGAAAATCTAAGAAATTAATAAATCAACGTTTGTTCAAGGATGCCCTTTGGAACTGTAAAATTTTAGTGAATTATATTATCCGTCCACTTGAATTTGAGATCTATATACAAACAAGTTTCATTACTCTTGAACAATTTATTACTTCTGAAAATATTGATGTGTTTGTAAGAACTTGAACGAGTGGATAAGGCTGGCAGGGGTGGAGAACTGTACAGTTCGGCAAATCTAGCTGAACATGTGAAATTGCGCGTACGTATCGTGTTGAGTGCATTATCACTGGATATATTACGGACTCTAGTCTGTTGTGGGACGAGTGCGCATCATGCTTTCACGTTTTCAGCTAGGTGAGTAGAACTGTAATTATATGTCCGACAAAGTACCAAATAATTTTCAACGGAATGAGTCAATGTTTGAAACAGTTTTGGAGTCATATATAGACCTTCAAGAGAAAATATTTTCATTTTTATTCATTTCATTTTTCCCAGATCTTGAACCATTTTTACTGGAATATCATTAATGTTATATACATATATACATATAAGTTAAAAGACTTCAGTGTATCAAAATGTGCATTGGCTTCAAACAATTGCTCTTTATTAGGGGCCACACATTCTTGCATCTTTTTGAATAAACTTTGGCGAACAGTAAATTCTTAAACAAAATAAATTTCTCAAGAAGAGGATCATTTAATAATGACTTCTTCATTGTGAACGAATTTACTTACTTCTCTACCTAGTCAAGGGCAATTAGTTAACTTCTGATGAAAAGCCCAGTTGTCCGGTTTGATAATGAGGGTATTGAGGTATAAGACCATGATAATTAAATAATTCCTATTATTCCTATTCCTTGGTCATAACTGTCATCAGTGCTGCCTTAAAATTCTCCTGGTGGCTCTCATGCAGGGCGACTCAAAACTACTCAACTGTTTCTTGAAGGCCAACATCGAACATCATCTTGAGACATTACAATTACAACCATTAATCGGAATGGAATAAAACATCATTATACTCATGGACCCATTTCAATATACTATCAGTGTTTTCCAAAATAATCGAAAGAATACTAAAAGTGAAGCTACGTTTTTTTTTTAATTCAAGTTTGAGGTTTTCATTATTTTTTATAGGAACTGGTAAAATATATAGTTTTGTATAAAAAAGTGCAACTCCGTTGTCTTGTATATTTTTCATATTTTAATGAAATAGTTTTCTCAATCTTTGTTCTCGTTACATAATTTTGTATGATCAATAAACTTCAAAATAATTTTCCCAGTATTCATATCAAGGAAATATCTTTATTACGAACATTTACCTGATTTATTTGGCTCTCTTTAAAATGGGCATCATTTGAATATTTGATAATTTTACAGAAGATTATTCTCAGAATCTATTTTGGGTCTCATTTAGCCTATTCAAATGGTTTTCAGTTACTCTTCCTCATCCCATAATATCATACGTAACCTTTTCTTGCGCCTCTCGTATAAAAAATAGTCATTCGTGTATATATCTTTCATGAAATCATTATATTTTAAAATTTCTAAAAGGTCCAAGAGATATTTGAGTGTCCGACTGGTCTAGAGACAAATTGTATATGTAATTTGTCTATATTTCTTGTGCACATGATACTTTGTATTTACCTACACCCTTTTTTTCAGAACCACTTATTTAATTATACCATCCTCTGAGTTGGTATTGGATACTACCAATACCTTGTCTGAAACATCAATTCATTTGTAAAAACATATTATTGATCATGTTATTTCGGTTGATTGTTTCGTTCTGCCTTCTGTGGGTATTCCGATGTGTAAAGCCACGGTCAAATAATTTGAAGGGACGTCATTTCTATTGATTTGTTTCAAATTGTGTGGAACAAACCAACATAAATGACGTCACTTCAAGGCAATTTGATTGATCAAACTATTTGACTGTGACCCACAGGCTTGATTGAAGAAACTTGTTGACATCCAACAACATATTTTCATATCCTGTCCAACTCAACTTCCCATTTCTGAGAAACTACAGTGCTCATACGCATTTTTGTCAACAGTGATCTAATGCCTTGGTTTTTCTTGTTTTGTGGGTTGCGGGAGTTACAGTCATCGTCCCCAGTGTTGCCATAGCTACTTCACTCGAAGTGTATACTTCCAAGTACCTTACTCTCAGAGCAAATATAAACATAGAGATGCCTTTCTATCCTTGTTTTTTAAGCCAACATCACTTTGTTTATATTTACATCTGTCCTCCAACTAACGCATCTAGTTCCATTGTCCTCTGAACTGAATGTTTACATCCCCTCAGTCCCCCTGACCATATTTCATTGTTGAGAGAGATGGACACCGTGGTTGTCTACGAATCTGTTATGTTTGAGTAGAGAGGGCATCTCTATGTTTATTATTGCTCTGAGGCCTTACCAGGTTAATTCTAATGATTAATTTCTGCTAAGGTCATGTATGAAATTAACATTAAGTTGTCTACCCTGCTGCTATAGGTATTCTTCTTTGAAAATCGTGTAGGTACCTACAAAATTATAACACATGGGCTATTACCCGTGCAGTGGGATATATTTGACAGTTGGCACGACAACGACATATCCTACCTATTCTATGTTCTGTCATTAAGTTGGCATTTCCTAGCATAAATTCTGTGTAATTCTGCAGCATAGGTGTATTCTAGTGAATAATATTATCTGGCCTAACTCCATTTTTTAACAATCTACGGCCCACGTTGATGGTTCCTCTTCATTAGTATTCATCATCTTGTGAAGTGCGGCCACAAAACTCAAATAACTGGTGGTAAGTAAGAATAACCTTTTTTTTACTGAATTTTTCACAGAAGTTAGTGGTCTTTGGAAAACGATACAGATAACTTGTATTCTCAACTGATTGTGGTTTTTTAATGCAGATGAATATATTTTCTGTTGGTTTATTTGAAAAACAAACTGGATATTTTGCAGAACGTTAGGTCTGCAGAGTTTATAGTATCTATCTCCAAATACTGTTTTTAAAATAAGTAGCTATTCGTGTGTGTTTGTCTGTTTTTCCATGTTTTTCGTCTAAACCACCAAAGGTTTTTATACGGTTTTCACTGTCATTTAGAGAAAGGTTGAAATGCATAATAGATTCTAGTTGAGTTTTTGTGTAATAGAGAAAATTCAAAGTTTTGTAATAGAGTAAAAAAAAACTATTTTCGGGCATCTAAATAGCTTTTGCTGGCTAGCATAAAATCCTTCCGTTCTAATAATCTAAAATTTCATATAAAAAATTATAATGTTCTGTTCGGTTCAAATTTATTTGAGAATAACGTTGAACATTGGTTAGAACATACAACGCACATTTTGAATGATATCGCCGACACTACATTTTGAAATGAAAGATGTTGCATGTGATTGCTCGACAGATGCCATGGAGGGCATTGGTGCATCCAGGGGGGGGCTTTGAGGCTGCAGCCCCCCCCCCCAAGTCACCAAATGACTATTAAAATAATGGCGTAGAATATGGGAAAAATATTGAAAAAATTCTAGAACTTTCGGAAGTATTTTTTTTGGCGGTTTTATGTGCTAGGATCGGATCCTAGTGCACCTTTTACATTTATCGCATTTTGCGACCATAACGAGGCACATTCGTTAAATACATAGGTATATGAAAAGAAAGCTAAGAAAATTTCCTACAAGAAAATGTTATTGTTTGCTGGCCTAGCAGTTCGCTTGTAGGTATTATAGATGGTTTTGTGTGCTAGGATGCCGGATTCGTGCGATACAATTTTTGTTGCATATTTATCTTTGTTTTATGGTACACCGTGTATACGAACATATTCGAATCATACATTTTCGGAATTAGCATAAAATTTTGAGTATATCGGTGGTAATTTCGAGTGATGACTGATGACTTTGGATTTTTGGCCATTTTTAAGGTATAACCCTTTGATGTTTTTTCGGTTGAAAATTCATTTTGTGCCGATCGACTCGAAAATCACAGCATATACTAATTTCGGCATGCTGAATCGATTGGCATTTGCGGAATTGCTCTATCTCAACTCGGTCGGTGGTTGAAAATGTTACCTAGATGTTGCAGGTGCCGTTTTCCCGCCAACATTTTTTAAATATTTTTTTCTATGTTATATTCGTTAAATTCAATCTGTTTTCTTTACGCTGACCGAATTTGAAATCGATTGCTAGTCAAACATAGATTTGGTGGGCGTTTTTACGAACGTGTGCACTTTGAGTTGGACCGATTATTAAATTTATCATTATTCGAATACTGTGTCATGTTGAATTGATGGCGTAGAATACGGGAAAAATATTGAAAAAATTCTAGAACTTTCGAAAGTATTTTTTTTGTGTGCTAGGATGGCAGTTCCTAGCACACCTTCTACATTTTTCGCATTTTGTGACCATGACGATACACATTTATTAATTACATAAGTATATAGAAAGAAAGCTAAGAAATTTTCCTACAAGATGATGTTATCGTTCGCGTGCCTAATAGTTCGCTTGTAGGTGTTATTCATAACATCCGGCTGACGAAAAAAAAAGTTCTGGTAACTGATAAATTGTGTGTTCAGCCCCCCCCAAAATAGCTTGGTGGGTCAAGTGTCACATCGAAAAGATAATCAATTCTTTTTTTCAATCATAATTTTTTTTTACAATATGTATATGAAATTTCGAGTATAAGTGCCGATTTTAATGGTATCCTTAACTCGAAAACTTTTGAATGTACCGATTCTAGAGTTCAAGAATTTTTGCCGGAGGGAATCAAACGTCACACGTTTTTTTAGTAACATGGACTGAAAATTCAAAAATATTCTTCAGAAATCAACTTTAGTGTTGAAAAAGCGTGGGGTGCTTTTCACTTACATTTTAATAGTCACATTTACGAATAGCTATAACAATGAAAAAAAAAAAAGATACCTGATGTCAAACACCACGCGCTTTTTAAACATTAAAGTTCATTTCTAAAGATTATATTATTCTTTTTAGTCCATATCACTATAAAGCGTGTGTCTTCAATTTTTTTTGGATTAATTTATTTTTTAATTTGATTTTGAAAATTAATTTAAAATTTGCATAGATAAATAAGTTTTCAATTTTTTTTCTGCTTGTGTAAGTTGCAATAATTGTTTATCAAAACTAAATAATATATGATTGACTTTTCTTTGCTAGACTCATAAACTACCTGAGCTCTCAAACTGACATTAGGGAAACACCGAGCAAAGTCACCTTATCAAAAAAATTTATTTCTGGTTGTAAATTGTTGGTAACAAGTTAATTTCGCTTTTAAAACTGAAGCAGTGCATCTGAAGACATGAACCAAAAAATAAATGGTAGAAAAGGAATGGTTCTTAAGAAAAATTGGATTTTGAAAGAATTTGATGACGTTATTTCACAATGAGTTTTAAAATTAGGGTTATACAAGAACCTTTTCATGAACCCTGTATAATGACTAATACGCCAGTATTTATCAAACGATCAGATACGCAAGTTGAAATTAGTCATTTTATCTACAGTTTGCTAAAAAAATTATGAAAATTGAATTACAAATAAACAAATTAGGATACCTCAAATTTTATCAAATATTAGCGCTATATCATTATACTGTATGGCAGGCACTGCAATTTTTGGTTAACTGTTCTTAGATTCAAAAACTGTTTTTGTGTACCTAGTGGGAACACAGTAATAAATATCCTAATTACCTGAAATAAAATAAATGCCAGTCAGTCACATTCCACTCAAAAACTTCCCAGAAAATGTTCTCAGCTCATTATCAATACTTGCATGAAATATGCAAAAAATAATCCAATAATAACCACAAAACAACGGCAACCTGCATGTGAACTGAACAACCTTTCGTTCCCATATTCCTCAAAATTCTAAGTAGCATCACCTCTTTTTTTCTCCTAGAAATTGGACAAATTGGCATAAATTTGCGCTGACGTCCCGGCGATAAGCCGGTTTTTCTTTTTGGCGCCCTTGTCAGTGCTGGAATCATCCCCTGTTTGCTTCAGTGGGGTGAGCCCCCACCACTTCTAACTGTAGTGTGGGCCAGACCAGTTCTAATAAGAGTTCCGTTGCCTTAAAAATTCAGTAAGCGTTTGATCGCGAGGCAGAAGTGCGGGTAGTTGTTGTTGTACAATCGTAGTGAGCTGTGCTTGTCTTCTTCGCTTGGAGATTTGTTTTGTTTTGGATTATTTACGTTTTACTTCGTTAACATGTGGGAATCTCTCAACAGTGACCCCTGTGCTGCATGCCAATATACAAGGTAACTAACTATGCCTACTTGTTTCACCGAATTGTATGAGTGCGATCTTTTGTTTTTCTGTTCACGACGTTTTCATTGGGGGAGTTTTTGTCATCGTTTCGTACCACGGTGGATGATTTTGGCATTTGAATAATGGTTTCCGCATCTGAAAGAAATAAAAGGTTGTGTAATTGAGAATCTAAAAATTTTTTTTATCGGTGATAAAAAAAATTATAATCACTCATTAGCTACCTATCTTTAAAGCGCGATCGTTTTGTTCTTGCTATTTCATTGATAAATGGAAGTAGGAATATCAATTTAGCCGGCAAAACAAAAATAAAGTAGGTAGGGAACAGCTTCAGTGAAGTTGGCGCGAAAAAAGCTCATTATCATAATTTCGCCAAGTTATTTGTTTTGCATAGTGGACGACAACTTAAAATACAGGGACATCCACTATGCACCTGGCAAGGGCGGTGTTTAATTTCTAAAATGTAGTCTTTGTTTCAAGATATGCTAATTATTATATAGACACCAAAAGTAACTTAGATACCTAATTAACATCGGAAGCCCTTGTCTAGGATCCCTTATGAAATAGACATCTTTATTGATATTTCGGAATTGTAAAAGTACCCCAATACAATATAAAAATAGGTCAGTAAGTCCAAGTTTACCAATTTACCTACGTGGTTAACAGGAATTTGTATCAGATTTTGTAAAATTATATTATTTTTCTCACAAATTAAGAATTCACAAATTTGGAACTTCTAACGACCAATGTTTCTTGCATTGCACTTATTTTTTTGGTATTTTCAAAATACCTACTTCCATTGCAAAGATCGCTAAAAAACTGTCATTTTGCTTGATATCACCCAACCTATTTTCTTTACGATCGTAAGTTTTTCACTCATTCCCGATGTAACTGCCTACCTAGGTTTAAGAAAAAAATCCTGATTTCCTTGTAAAAAAATAAATATTTTAAAGTAAAATGATAATAATTAATAATAATAATCATGATGACGTGAATTTTTTAAATTGTATTTTCACCGACTCCGGATTCTCCGAATTATCTGAAATTTATTTGGCACACATCAAGGACTGACGAGAATTTAAGAATTCCACAATATTGATCTACCTAATAATAATAATGAGAATTTTCAAATTCTGCTTGTATGTTGGCTATTTAAACGATTGCAGTTCATATTAGATTAGGAAACGAGCGAAGCTCGGTCGCCCAGGTACTAATAAATACCTATTCTACAACGAATAAATAAATAAAAACATCTATACTCTATTTCAAGAATAACGTAGAGTAAATTCTCAGAAAAACATATAATTTTCTCTTCGTTATTCTTGAATTGTACTGGTAGGTTCATATTTGAAGAAAATATTAAATTGACACACAGGAAATAATCCTTAAGTGACTTATCATTAGAAAATCCATTAATTTTGTTACCTCCCTAAACTCATATAATAATAATCCTTTCAAAACATAAACCTAATTCAAAGTAAATTCCAATTGTTTCTGTATTTCCCGACCCTTCCACAATGTCATATTTACCTACATTAAAATCCAGCACAGGTATGAGGTATTATGGTTAGTGTCATTTATAAGGAAACAAAATGAATGACCCTAAGTTATTAGTAAACACCTACCCTCAATTGATTTTAATGATTTTATTCTTGAGTCAATCGATTTACATGGACTCGTGAAAATGTAAACAAACACTAAAAATTTTTAACTTTCAGGAGCGGGCTCATGGAATTTCAAAGGGGTTCATAAAAGCAGTCAATGTTAGGTGCCTGTTTTGTTTGATTTTTTTAACTACTTCTTTAATCCGTTGAACACATAGTGGATCTCGTAAACGTTTGCTCATCATCCAGAGCTATTCCTCATCCTCACTTTGATTCGTAATATACCCCCCTCCCCATTCCCTGTAAGTTTCAGAACAGTTCTAAGTAAAAACATTTCGATCTGTATGCCAGTCTGAATATTCAAGTTGATTTGCCCCCAGCGCCATCTATTGATTAATTGCAATATATCTTCTTTAAAAAAGTAGTGTCGGTACTTCAAAATATTTTCTGTCCCATTGTTTCATATCAAACCGTTCAAGGTCGAGGTAGGGGCACAATTCAAATCCGCACTTATACTCGAAATTTCACATGCATATTGTAAAATAAATCTTTAGGAGTCTAAAAATAATAAATAATAATTGAAAACATAATTGGATTATTTTTTCATTAATGTGACACTTGACTCCTAATGCTGGGAAAGGCCAGAGAGGATGCGTACATAAAACGCAGTTTCCTTCTTATCATTCTTGAATGAGTATTTGAATAGTCGTTTTTTCAATAAGGATAACTAAGAGGTCCCTTGGCAAGATTACATCATTTGGTTTCGGCTGCTGAGACAAACATTTGTCGTCTAGTCCTTCCATTGCTACCAACATGATGTCGAATAAATTGAATTTATTTGAGTCTATATGTTCTTACGTGTTTCTTTGTTGTTGCAGATCATTAAAAATAACTTGTGAGGCGAACGACGAGTTGTTTCTCGACAAGGAAAACATGCAGTCTTTCAGCTCAATAAAACATGAAGATCTATCCATGTACGAAAGTGGAAACTCTCCACCATGCAGGGAGTCCTCACCTACACAGTGCCCCCACACAAGACGTCGGCCTCTGGAGGAGTACGACTCAAACTCCCGCGACTCCGGGTATGGAGCTGGTTACAATGGCGAAAACTTTTTGTCATACGCATCACACACCAGGAACACAGCTTCTTTCAGCTCCGGCTCTATGTGTTCCATGGAAGAAGAGTTCCTGGATCTCTGCGACGTTGAACCCCTGGAAACTGAAAATTCCAACTTGCCACAGGACTTCAATAAACTGATCTCAAATCCCCTCATCCAGAGACCTAGACAAGACCAGATAGTTTCTCCAAAAGACGCCGTCATCAGACCGTTGTTTCGAAGAGCTCTTTCTCTCCAGGCCACTAGCTCTAGAGTCACCCCGACCAACAGCAGGGTGCGCACTAGCTTGTTCAAGGGTGACGCTGAATTACGCTCGTTCAAACGACCAGAACCACCAATCGAGATTCAACCTATCGGAGGAATCAAGCGCTCTCGAATTTTCGACGTTGATGAAGAGATCGAGGAGGCTTTTGTACCGGTGGCGCGTCCTCAGCTGCATCGAGCCTTTTCCGCAACCGAGGAGAGCATAATGTGCGCCTTGCAAAGATCTTCAACGGAACCCGATTTGATCGGCGATTTCAGCAGAAATTTTGGCTTGCCTTTAACAAAAGGCCGCCACCAAGACCTGAAAGCTATCACCCCACAGACGTTGGCGGAGCTCATGAGAGGAGACTACCAGGACATGATTGGGTCATACAAGGTCATCGACTGCCGGTACCCGTATGAATTTGACGGGGGACATATCGCCGGAGCTGTGAATTTGTACACCAAGGAACAGTGCATGGATCTCTTGAATGATGGCCAGTTAACTGCGGCAAACTTGAAGAAGAGGCACATCTTAGTTTTCCATTGCGAATTCTCAAGCGAACGAGGGCCCAATCTGTAAGTATTTTATACAAATGTAATTTTTGTCAGAATCTCTAATATAGGTCCCATCCAAATATATATATTTCCGTATTCGGCAGTCGATTATATACCTAAATTTGGTGGCTGAAAAGAAGCAGTTAGTGTATAATTTTGCCGAAAATATGGCATGGCACCAACAAAAATTTTCGGCGTGACGTCTTCGATAAACACGCGTATTTGAAAAAGTTAACAAAAAATTATTTATTTTTCTTTTTCTTTTAAATTTGATTGAATTAATAATTTAACTTCTGTACTACTTACCTGTTTGGACTTCAATATATTTTATACACCAAAGTATCATTTTCATGAATATGTAAAAGTAGCTGAGTACAAAAGTACATAAGTATTTTTCAAAAAGTTAGTTGGTATCCTCAAAATGAAACCAGCTATTTTTGTACTGTTGGTGTCCAATTTTCATTATCTGTTTAGTTTCAACAGAGCTCTTGGAATTTTCTTCATCAAATTGCATATGAAAATTGAAATATTGTTCATACTTGTCAAACATTGACTGCTATTCTCACTTTTAATTTTTTTTCCAGATACCGCTACCTGCGCAAAGAGGATAGAAGTAAAAATGAATCAGCTTACCCATCTTTGAACTTCCCTGAGGTATACCTTCTCGAAGGCGGCTACAAGAGCTTCTTTGAGCAATATTCAGATATGTGTACACCAGAGGCCTACAAAGAAATGCTCCATCCGGACCACGAAGAGGACCTGAGACACTTCAGGCAAAAGTCGAAGACATGGAACTGCGACTCACGCCAGCGCCCTTCAAACGGAAGGAGCTTGAAAAGGCTGGGGTTGTAGAAGGTTTTCCTCAAACTGCCATTTGAATTATAGTACAAATTGGTTGCGTGGACAATTGAGAGTGTATGGGTTGATAATTTAAATTGTACAGAATATTGCTTCACATTGGGGCCAAGAAATTATTAAGACTCAGTCTTTTATTTTTACTATGTAAATAATGTGTATAGAAAATGGGGGAAATGTATCTTACATTGAGGATATTGAAAATCACTGAATATTGTTCAGAGATGAGTATTACCTGGATATTCTGGTATGGCGTGCTGAGCCTGTTGTCTCTGATCTACATAACTTTTATCATAAAAACCGAAATACAGACAACTTTTTTAGCATTTTATATTTCTAATCAATGATTCGTTATTTATGCTACTGGCATTGCTGCCCATCAATTTCTTATATTTTATCAAATAACTATCAGTCCACTCGGATTTTCCTTCAAATATTTTTAATTTTCCTTCAAATATTTTTGAGCAAATTATTCCTTAGTTATACTATTTCTGAAATTACTGCCTTTTATTTTTTTTCTTTGGCACTTTTGGTGCTGGATCACGTTTTGTTTTATCAAATAACTATCAGTCCATTCGGATTTTTTATTTTCCTTCAAATATTTTTAATTTTCCTTAAAATATTTTTGAGCAAATTATTCCTTAGTTATAGGTACTATTTCTGGTATTACTGCGTATTCACTTTTTTCTTCGTCACTTTTGGTGCTAGATTACGTTTTATTTTATCAAATAACTATCGGACCACTAGGATTTTTAATTATACATAAAATATTTTTGAGCAAATTATTCCTTAGTTGTACTAATTCCGGCATTGCTGCCTATTATTTTTTATCTTCGGCATTTTTTGTGCTGGATCTGGTTTTATTTTCATCAAATAACTATCGGTCCACTCGGATTTTTAATTTCCCTTTAAATGTTTTTGAGAAAATTATTCCCTAGTTATACTATTTCCAGCATTACTGCTTATTATTTTTTTCTTCGGCACTTTTGGTGCTGGATCACGTTTTATTTTATCGAATAACTATCAGTCCACTCGGATTTTTAATTTTCCTTCGAATTTTTTAAATTTCCCTTCAAATAATACTAATTCCGGCATTGCTGCCAATTATTTTTTATCTTCGGCACTTTTGGTGCTGGATAACGTTTTATTTTATCAAATAACTATTGGTCCACTCGGATTTTTAATTTACCTTCAAATATTTTTGAGAAAATTATTCCTTAGTTATACTATTTCCAGCATTACTGCCTGTTATTTTTTTTCTTGCGTACTTGTGGTGCTGGATAACGTTTTATTTTATCAAATAACTATGAAACCACTAGGATTCTTAATTTCCCATCAAGTATTTTTGCGCAAATTATTCCTTATTTATACTTTTTCTGGCATTACTGCCCATTATTTAATATTCTCAGCATATTTGGTGCTGGGTCAGTTTTTATTTTATCAAATAACATTATACTTTAATTTGTTTATGACCTAGCATTTTCCTATCATTTTACCTGCAATGAGCTATTTTAGGTTTTATTATTGATTGCAATGTATAATTTTATGAATTGAAAAAATGTGTTCATTTTCCTTAATATCCTTGTATTATGAGTTTTCACTGGACTTAATGTTGCTTTGCTCAGTCATTCTATGAAAGAGTTGTATGCAATGCTGTCACCAAAGTTTTTTTGTAATTTGACTTGATGACTGAGATCCAGTCCTAGTTTAAATAATATGTGCAATTTATTTCGCAATAAAAATGTGATGTTGCCACTCAGTTTGGGCATGTTGGTGTTCCATGCTGATTGGTAAGCAAGTAATATTTATTTGATCTTAAGTTAGGTTTTAATTTTGGAATTATTAATTTTCTACATCATACTGTCATGTGTTCTTACTGATTGAAATCAATTGTAAATTGTGATTTGTCATTTTGACAGACTGAAAATTCCTTTGTATTTTAATATGGTGATAACTACTTTCTGTAAATACAAATATTTTTTAAATTATAATGATTTCTTTTATTTCACTCTTCCTACAATTGGCAACTCACTCAAGAATTCTGAGATTGTGATGACTTTCTCTTTTCCTCTCCATTCAACAATGAAAAAATTATGCAATATTTTTTGGTGAAAGTTTTAATTGATTAATAAGTGCCAGTGAGATTCGGTCAATTTCTTAAGCCCGTGGCTCACGGTTAAATACTTTGATCTACCTTGAAGTGACGTCATTTCTCAACAATTCCTTCAACAATTTGAAATAAACCAATAAAAATGACACCACTTCCAGTATGTTTGATCAAACTGCTTTGAAGTGACGTAATTCTATTGTTTCGTTTCACAGAACTTCAAACAAAACCCTAGAAATAACGTCAATTAAAGGCTGTTTGATAAATGGCCGTGAGCCACGGGCTTTAAAATCAATCCTCCAGTACGCTCATTTGACCCTGTGCTACACGATCAAAAAGTTTGGTCAAAATGTCGAGAAATTACGTCATTTCTAGTGGTTCGTTTCAAGTTTGTGAAACAAAACCATAGAAATTACG
Source organism: Chrysolina haemoptera (assembly GCA_958298965.1). Taxonomy (NCBI): domain Eukaryota; kingdom Metazoa; phylum Arthropoda; class Insecta; order Coleoptera; family Chrysomelidae; genus Chrysolina; species Chrysolina haemoptera. Next base: position 2,794,732 of record OY282596.1, on the reverse strand, counting down.
TCACTATTTGACCGTGAGCCATGGGCTTTAGTAGGCGTCATATCTTTGTGATAGGCCAAGGTTGTGGATGCAAACAAAGTTTGGCGGTTTGACAGTTGTATTTGAAAATTTTTATTTATATTCATGGATATATAGATACTTCGTCTTAAGGTTGGTTCAACAACATGAGATATTATTTTTTATTCAAGTAAATCGAACAAAGTTACAAGGTGTGGCGGAGAGTTTCAGATAAATAAAGTCGACTCCACATTTTCTCACAAAGTGGAAATTATGCGGCAAATACCTATCTGACAGAAAACAACTATTTCCTCTTACAGACATTGAAATACATCTGAATATTATCCTTCATTTGGTCAGCCAACATTAGAGCGGTCTTTTACCATAAAATCAATGATACCAAAAAGATTTCGTGACTTCATTCGTAGGTGAAGTCAATAAACCTTTTTGGATATTATCGTTTATTCGGTAAAACAAGACGACTTAAATTTTGCACAGATGAGAGGCAACCCAGAATGCATAAATATGTTATGCCATGATCATGTAATGACTTCGACTCCTGTCATAACTTATCTTGTGCTTATGTATTAATAGCCATCATTACATGATTTGCAGAATGTAATATTTTGGGTGAATTTAAATTTTTGGCGACCAGTTCAATAGTTGTTGCCTGGTATTAAAACAATTTATTGGTGTCAATCTGCAATGAATGAAAGTAGTCAAAATTCACCAATCAACATAAACGAAAGGAAACACAAAATCTGAATCAGATCAGGATTTTACCTGATATACCTGCATGGCTATTTAGAAAAAACGAATTCCAGCCCATTCAAAACCCATTCTTCATTGTGTGGGTGAAGTGGGTTACTTGGAGATCAACATGACACTGGTCGACAGGTAGAAAGGCATTTTTGCCACAGATTTACCGATAGATTTCACAATTCGCAATTCAGAGACACCTGTCAGACTGTGAAAAAGGTGCATCTAAGGCATATACTGGGTTTATTTATTGTATAAATAGGCGGTATGAGGCGCCATACGGATGGTTGGGTGGGGTTAGATCTATTAAGTGTACTGCATTTTTTATTGATTGATTGCAAGAACTTTATTCTTTATTCAAAATTTATAGAATATCAATAAATTAAAACGTGAACAAGATATTTTATCTAGCCCTTAATTCAAAGCAGAAATTTATTAATTCATTTATTTATTTACGGTTAGCACCTAATTCAAAAACATGTTTTTACAAGGTGGTGATTATTATGAATAAACAAGATTCAACTATACTATATAACCTCTTGAACTACCGCGAAGGGCGGTTGTATAATGCCATTTTATAAAGAATGGCAAGTGTGAAAAATTCGAAAAGAATTTGTGGAGAGTTTAAATTGTGTTAAATAATTATGACAGAGATAGATGAAAAATTAAGTGATAGGGAGAAGGTTCTAGAGTCATGGTCAAGATACTCAAGGAAGGACAATTCCATAATTGTTGATAACTTAGTTGGCCACTTAAAATATACATTGATATGTACTTATTGTGGTCACTGTTCAGTCATTCCGGAACCCTGATTCGTCCGGAAGGCACCGTGGTGTCATTTACCCAGAAACTCACTCTCCACGTCCGTGGGGTGGTTATTACTGGATCTAAGGATGACGGCCTTATGCATCCTTCGGGCTAAGATTCCTGCCGCATCACGGCAAACCGGTATGATTATCAGATTATAGAGCAGCGTTTCCATCATTCCACCAAGGACTCCTATGATCAGAACCACTATTTCAACAGAAAGGTTTGGGTAGAACCTGCGGAGTTCAAAGAGTAACTCTCGATATTTAGTTCATTTTTCATCTCATTCATTCATTCTCATATCTCTATGATGAAAATCTTACATACATAAATAATACAAATATAATCATTCTCTTCAAGAAATAGAAGCTACCCAAAACACCAAAACTAAGTCACTTTCACTCGACGCGCGTTTCGCTAACAAAGTTCTTGGTAATCATTCGTGATAAGGTAAAGATTGGTTTGGGCAGTTTGTCATCTCTCGAAGAAAGATTCAAACTAAAGTATTCAAATTCATATCAGCAGCGCCCTCTCTTGGAAAAAGTTATTAATGGGAACGAGGAAGTCATAAAGCTTTCAATTTTGCTTACAGATTGCTTCCTTATAAGTGGAAATTGGATAATCTTCATGCCAACTGCGAAGCCAAGGTTATGGATGGATCGCAGGTCGTAGAGGTGGAGATTGCAATGTCATGAATATGGAGGAAGTGAAGACAGTGGCAGAGGACAATATACTTATCACTGACGGCGGATACGTTGTTACCTATTTCAAATGTAGATTCATCTACATTTACTTATAGAGTATTACATTTATTACGATCATATGATACCAGATGGTTCGCAAGGTTGTCTTCAAACAATAATTTATTTCGCTTGAAGATTACCTATGTCCTCCTTGGTCACCAATGCTTATTATTTATTTGCTTTACATTTCTAATTCTATATAATCAAAGGTATACTTAGATAATGACTCACGCAGTTAAGAGGGAGAACGCAGAAAAATTACTATGCAGACCTATTTTTGCACGTATTAATTTCGTGAATCGAAACTTCCACTTCAAATTGATTTGAGAAGTGCAAAGATAAAGGTTGGGAATAGGTATTGAGATGTGATGAAGATACATTTCAGCCTAGAAATGAAGCTTCAAAAAGTTAATATATCACTGAAAAATCGATCAATAATGAAAAAACAATTAAAATAGATACACTACCGCTTGTGGCAAAAACTACCTGATCTACTTTTTATCAGTTCAACCAGACGATTATAGATGTCGCACCCTTTGCGCAGACTACGATTATTAAAGGTGTGAAAAGTATTAGCATTGTTAAAATAAGGGTAGCCCCTGCTCCTAAATGACAATCGTTTGGAAGAATGATAACGAAAAAGTAATTTGGGTAGGTGATTCTTCATTCCTCGTAATGACCGTTATTTGGGTAGCGAGAATCTCCAAATTTAGTTTGGCTATTATATACCAGATAACAGTAGTGAAGTTCGCTGTTACAACACTGTATCTAGAGTTGACAAAAGAATAATTGGGAAAACAAAGAGCTCGTAGAGGATGCACCCTGTTCATATGGTACTACAATGTGGAGTACATTTTACATTTGATCATTTGAATATAACCTCAGACCATTCAATAATAATAGTAAAGAGACGCGAGCAAACAGTACCAGAGGACGTCCTAATTTTACTGATACTCAAATTTATTTGTATTTTTTACACTAGCGACTCTAGCAACCAACGACGGCGAATTTATTCTGATAATTTCATCGTCAAATGGTTAATAGGTAATTGACGTGGTGGCCTCTATCGTATGGTAGTTGAAACGATTTTCCTCAAACTGTCACGCAAAATAAAGGAGAGAGATTTGTAGATATGCTGTTAAACGTCATCCGTCACCTCATTAAAAACATTTTTAGAGAAAACAGTTAAATGGATACATACATCACACAAAATAAAAATCTGGTCCATCGCTGTGTTCTACTTTCAGAGTGCTATATTTTCATTTCGTAAGGATAGACTGAGAATTCATTTTTGAGGTGTTTTCGTGAGTGTGAACAATACAAGTATTATTTATGATATATTCGGTTGATCACCTGTTTTCTACACATTCCATCACGATTTTGAATAATAAGACATATTACTCATAATATTCTAATCAGGTAACAATGTGGATGCCCACTCATGTTCAAGTTACTGGTATGTACTGACAATTGGTTTATATATGCTCGAATCCAAAATAATTTTATATTATTATAAACATTATTATTATGACTGTTTGTTTTAGTTCAAAAAGCAGAGGGTTTGCTCGTCAAAGGTAAAAACAACACCAACGATTGTTTTGTTACAATTGCCTTGGGAAAAACAAAATATCAAACGTCAGTCAAAGAGAAGTCTCCGCAACAAGTTGAATGGCATGAAGAATGTGAACTGTAAGTTATTAAATTGCATTTTTCCCAACTACCCAATTACGTTTCCAAAAATGGTCTTGAACCTTTTGGAAATGTAGTAGATTCTGTAAGATTGTCGTTATTTCACGATAAAATTATAGTTGTATGATTTGTGATACAAACAGAAAATTTCATTGTGCGAAAACGACAATTTTCAGATACACACAATCGTGAATATCGTTAATTAACGATTGTCGTTCAACAACGATGTAGTTATGGGTTACAGAATAGGCCTCTTTGTCATGTAAAATATCTGTAATCATCACATCCCTGATAAACTGACTAATTTTCGTCAATATTTACATTATCACATTCAAAATTTCTGCCTTATCTCCTCTAGATTATAAAATAGGAAGGATTGAGTTTAAATGAATTATGTTTATAAATGTGGCTTCTAAATGCATATCCAGAATACTTGAACCAGATAATCACAATCCTAGATTTTCTATTGAATTTATACAGTGTGACCCATTTAAGATGGAAGCACTCTTACAAAACTTACATTCAAAAAAATCCACTAGGCCACCCAATTTCATGGATAAATCTCCATTTTCAGGGCCAACTAATCTTATTTTTCATCCATCTTAAATGGTTCACACTGTATGTTGGTGAAAAAATTACGTAATTGAAGTCTTGTTAACTGTATAGCATTGTCAATATTTAGTTTGATGTATTATTTTAATTAGACTAAAATCATGTGTTCTAGAGCAATTACGCACAGCAAGGAATATTGGGTTGTATGCATAAAACTGAAGCAAATGCTTTTACTCGGATTTCTTGAAAAAGACCTATTCATTTTGTTAAGTAATAAGAGAGACAAACCTGAAGTATAAGCATTTGCTACTGTTTATGAATACCACCAATTGTCACACCTAGTCAAAGAGAGGTATAAAAATAAAAAATTATAAAAAACTCATTGTTATCTCCTGTGCATTCTACTTGAATTATGTCCATAATCCAGCACAGTAATATGCATTCACATTCTGCATTCAATTGTCATAAGTCTTCATATCTGTGTCTAATGTCTGAAACTTTATTTGCTCTCTCTCTTGTGCATGAAGAATATAACAGAGGATCTTTGACCTATCTCATTAATCAGGTGCTCTAACTCTAGTGACAAGTCAGTTTAATTATAAATTCAAATTGGGTCTGTACTAAAATATTCAATATTCATGAAGTTTTTTATCAGCTTCAAATAGAAAAGTTTTACTCATTTCCTTTCTGTTTTGATAACATTTGCTAAAATTAGTTTGTAAAACAATTCTGAGAAATGTGTTGATGAATTTTCAGTTTTAGTTCTTGGCAGCAAGTTTGTTGATTGAAATAAAGTGAAAATAGGATTCGATCAATTCAGAATATGGAATAATTTTTGGGAGGATTCATTCAATTTCTTCCTCCATCTCTAGAACTATATGCATCCACACATTTTCTTTTCCATTGTGTTGTTTCCTTGTGTTTCCATATTATGATGGTATAAGATCTCTGTTTTCATATTGTGTGTTGTGGATTCATTAAGTACAACATTCTACCTATAAATTCTGGTGTACCACAGAGATCCATTCTGCCTCATGCCCAGTGCACAGCTTTGACAGTACTGTTACAATACTGGGGTTCATGTCTACAAAAAATACTGGACAGTTATGACTTGTTTATTTACAGCTCCAAAACAATAACAGTTTTTACTTGTTGAAAGTTAACACAAAAACCCTGATTATTTCTAAACTAAAAACCTAGATTTATTTACTGCTTGCAGCTATTCTTGAAAAACGGCACTTGCGAAACTATACCTCTCGTCGGTGAAGTTTCGCTCACAAGCTCGCTCACTTCTTTGGAACACCACAGAAAGATTGGCGATCTGTCACCGTTTCATAGATATTTTCATGAACGATGCTCTTCCGAAACAATAGCAATAGTTCAATCGAGACTGACCCGTCTATATCAGTCTTCACATCCATTTGTCGTAACTTTGTTTTTTGTGGGAACCAGAACATACAAAAATGTGTGTTGTTAATTTAATCTAATGAATGCGTGGGGATGAGTTGATACATATTGTTTTAACCACAAATAAATAGGTTTAATTTTCCCTTAATTCAAAATTAATATATTATTAGAATTTTTCAGTGGGAAACATCCTAATATAAAAACAACGCCTATCAATGTAATTGTGTGGAATGTAAAAATCGTTCATTGCAAAAGAAAATTATGCCAATAATTTACAAACATTCCTACAATTATGTGGTTGATTTCTATTAGACAGTTTAGAAAGTGAAATTACAAACAATATAAAATATCAATCATAAAATTTATCATGTGAAAAATTCAACAAGAAGTAAAACCAAAGCGGCTTTGAGGTCACTTATTTGTTTTATATGAAGAGGAATTCTCAGCCTTCAAGCTATGCAAATTTGTGAATTTTTACGCCTATATATCACCATATCATCACACAATGGAACAATTGATAGTGGGAAATTATACGTATTTATCTCTTATGAAATGTGCAATCAAATAATTTCCATCTGAATAAATGGTTCACATGTCAAGGCGCGACAATATACGAAGTGATCGGGAAAAACACATTTTTTTTGTAACTTTCAGTGTTTGGCTTGAATACAGTCTTCGACCTTCAAAAGAAATTCAATGGTAGAGTTCTTTATTTTTTTCCAGAGCCATACCAGACCAAGGCAACACTGCAGAAATCGTCCTTACAGCTTTGCATCACAATTATCTTGGTATAGATGAATTTTTGGGGCGTGTGGCTATACCATTGAACACTGTGGACATTTATGAAAGACCAAAAAACAAATGGTATCCCTTGCAGAGTAAACCAGGTAGGCTTATTTTTGAGTTCAGGGCGAGATTAAAGTACAATATAACATAAAAGTCCGGTAGCCAAAATCTCGCACATCGAAAAACTCGATAGATTTGTTTCTTGTATATACATGATATTTAATCATACACTTTTTACCTATAATGCAGTTCTCAACACACAGGACAGTAGATAGACGGCAACACTACGACAACATGTTGTCTCGTTTTCCCATGTTAATCTCCATAGGAAATTCTAAGGGCCATTCTACAATTTTCGGTCCTATTCAAGGTAACCCTTGCTGTGAAGTCATCAGACCAAGTGATCATCATAACAATTTGTTCATAGCGTAACAAGTCCTGTTCAATGCGAATCAGTACTACCTGTTCAGTAAAAGTGTTCTAAAACTAGTGTACATGCTGGAATTCTTTAAATCCTAGAAATATACCAAGATCTGGCGATTTGACATTGAAAATGGCTCAAATGCAAGATAAAAGAAGACTTCCTCGGTCTAAGGGTGTCCATACACTCGTACGACACTTCGTTCTTATGAAGATTATACCGTTCGGCCTGTCAAAACAACTGGCTTGTATAGTGAATTGCAGTGTACTTCCACTTTGAAGGAGCCAATGTCTTGGCAGAACATATATTGTGATTAGTGAATTTAATGAGGGATAATCGTTAACTTCCAACAATTTTTGTCCTCGTTTGAAGTCGACGAACCGTTTTTGAGTTATCAATTGACTGTTTTACCCTAAAAAGCGTCCCAATTATGATCGCGCTCATAGACTCTTAAGGTCTATTGAAGTCCTGAAATATCCAGCTTAGTTTGAATCTGAGTAACTTCCTAAGTTTACTAAGTTCCAATTAGTGTGGGAGTGTACATAGGATTGGAAAAATTTTATTTTTGGAATTTTAACTGACTGATTTCACATTATAGGGATAATCGTATGATTTCCAGTAATATTCTGAGAGCAGGGTGGTGATTGTGTTCAGAGATTAATGGCAGTTATTACTCTTCCATGTACAATCATTTTTTTTACCGGAAATCTCTGAATCATATCTTTATCTTTAAGGAAAAGAGGGAAAAAAGAAGGATAGAGGCCGGCTAGAAGTGAAAATAGCTTTCACAGTCAAGGCGGGCAGTTTGTCGAACTTGAGCAAAAAAGAAAAACACAAATCTTCCCTCTCCCACGTGGCACAATCCGTCGGGGGAAGCCTCATGAGTCTTGGTAGCGCGGAAAAAAGGAAAGGCATCAAGAAATTTGCCAAATCCATTGGATCGAAAATGAACCTGAAAGGCAAAAAGAAAGACGGTGGATCAGAGTACGAGGGTTCTTCTATAGGTAGCGTGGGCAGTTTGAACATCCGGAGTGGTAATTTGGAGAAGTTCAAAAGCAGACAAACGCTTGAAGATGCAGATCCTGGCGTTGTGAGCGATGATGATGAGTTTACGGTGAGTCAAATCCTGAATCTGTTACAAGTTTTTATTCATATTATTTTCTTGTAAATTGGGAATAATAACATCTTTACCGCTCACTTGATACTGACAAATTCATTATGTACAATCAAGTATTATACAGTAGGCTGTAGGGGGTATTTTCGTCAGCAAATCTCCAACAGAAACCAGCTAGCGCCCTCTACGTTCGTGGAATTATTGCCGTTTTCAAGATGACAGCTCGTTTAAGTATATAAAATAGTGAAAAAATCCTCCTAGCTGTGCCAACAGCATAAAAAAGTGTGTGTTCGAGGGGAACATGTTATGTGATTACATCTAGATATTCAATCTACTATTTGTTTCAGTTTGACGATCTATCCCACAAGAGTTCAGAGAGTTCCATAAGTCAATCTGCAAATAACAGGACTGTATCTCCAGTTGTAAAAACCACTTCTGTGGAAAATATCTCGCCTCTTGACACCCGTAAAGCGACTCTAGGGGCTGCTCTCCCTCCTGTCAAGCCTCCAAGGACAGACCAGAAACCGCCGCAGGACGAATGGGAGTCGAAACTTATCGGAAATAAGCCTAGAAGTATGTTGATGATTTTTATTTACTATATTTCTTAGCCATTTTTATTATATTTCGGTCATTTCATCCCGGGAATTGAACGTTAAGGCCGATTCAGATACATGGGTGCCCACCCAGGGTTTTTGACCCGGTATGATAAATTCACCCAGTATTATTAAAATGAATACTTCTGACTTTGTGAACTGTTTTGCAGTTTATAGGCACAAGGGTAAAAAATATTTGCTTGTAAATTGCACGTGCTTGAAAAACCCGTAACGTTCCTTTTACTTGCGTTTCTATCACAAAGTCATATTTTCTTTGGTTCAGAAGTAATAATTTTATTAATACTGAAGGAATTTATCATGCGGGGTCAAAAACCCTAGTAGGCACCCATGTATCTGAATTTTGTCCTTTGAATATTGACCTCGCTTCAATATTGCATCTGCTCGGATTCAAGTATCTACTTAAGGTTAGTTTGTTCTGGTTAGAACAGACTAAAAAATTACTTCTCACAAAATGTATGTATTTATGTCCTCGCGCTCTGGTCAGAACAAACTTAAAAATTACTCATCACAAAATGTCTCGCACTCCAATTTATATAAGCTTAGTTCGTTCGGGTCAAAACAGACTAAAAAATCACTCCTCATAAAATGTATGTATTTAATTCCCGCCAATATGTATTTGTAAGGTTGGCTGGACTGAAAATTTGAGGATGAATTTCCGAGAAAGAAATGAGGAATTTACGGGGACGAATCGCCCTGTAACCCATATTTCTACTGGCTACAATACTTTTTCTATATTTTTAGTCACCTTGTACAGTTTGATAAACTTCACATTAAACTTCGGATGGTTTGAAATTCAGGTTATTAATTTATTAAATGAGCTTCAACTGCCTGGTAATTATTTTCAATTGAAATTGGGCGTTGGATAGCGAAAATTTTTTATTTGTTTTTTTTTGTTTAGAAATGTTTCTCGAGATAATTCGGACATATATATTTCAAATTAATATGATTTTGTGTTATTTCGAAAGAAAAATCTATACTTACATGTGATCCAAAATGAATTAAGTCAAGGAAGTCCCCAGCAAAACATATTTTATGATGTTTTATATATTTTTAGTCGGATTGAGACCTGGTAGCAGTGAATCTCTGAATCGGCGGTCGTGGGACTCTTCCAAATTAGCTTCTCAGATCGAAGAAGAGCCTACTGATCTTCTAGAAGTGCCTAATAACAATAAACTGGAAACTGTTAGTTTGAAATCGAATAGATCACCTGTTACTCCAAGGAAAGAGATAAAAGAAGGGATGTTCTCGAAGTTTAAGCACTTCAAAAAAGGTACGTGACCTCATTTTCGGAGCTTTATATAAAATACATGCCATCTTGATTATCCCAGATCGCATATTGGAGAACTAAACAGAAGTGAAAGAATTGTTATATTTATTGTTTATTGTGTTGAATTCTCTTAGTCAGTATTTTTTCGTAAAACATGACAACTCTACTCTACCCTATCTATTTACTTGAGCCGTTTTATCAGTTTTCTATTTTGTTTCAGAAATGGATGAAATTCTTTTTATTTTTCTGATACCTATCTAGAATCACTTTCGCAACTTTACTCTCAGAACGTACATTGTGTCAAATTGAGGTGAATTTATCTGGGATAGTACAAGATCTTCAGATTTTTTTTGAGAGTCTCATCATATACCTAAATCTAAATACCATTGATTTCAACATAATTTGGCAAACTGTTCTAATATATCTGACTCATGCAGATGCTCTCTGTGACGACCTGTCCTGTGCTGATGCGGGGCAAACACCCCAATCCGGTGAAAGGTGGTCGTTCCAGAATAATTCCAATGAAATGTGATTTCTGATGAGACTCGATATTGTTACACTAAGTTGCATGTAGAATGCTTGTTTTTAGATAAGAACGAAATTAACTTGGAGCATGATAGGCCGATCGGTAACTCAAATGAACGTATTATTATAGGAGGCGAAACTGAGTTCCGTGTTCCCGTCCAAAATAATCGCATATCGAATGAGTTGCTACAAAAGTTCGAAGGAAAAACACGAGAGGTAAGAGACATAACTAAACCTAAACAAATCTCAACGTCTTTTATACCAGGAATGTTTCGTTGTTTACTTTGATTTATGCAGACTGAAGATATTATTGAGAAGAAATGTTTATTTTGATTTTTTCCTCGCCAAAATACTCTGCTTTGTATCAACGCCCTCTGTCTCAGAAAAGAAGCAACTCCGGACATATGTTCATAGGAACTTTTTTTCTTAAAACGAAACTTTTGTGACTAATCTGTCACCAGAGCAACCGTACATTTTCCTCGGTTATTTCGGGAACCGCTTGTCATTTGTCCATTTTTGTTAATTGGCAGTTTTGAGACTTTGTATCAAAAAGTCAAAATTTATCTCAAAAAGTTTTTGGGTTTGAAAGCAATAGATTTAATTATGTTTTGAAAAATAAAATATATTTTTAACCAAAGACAAGTGACAAGGGGTCCGTATATGTGCAGCTGGTTGGCTGAAAACTCAGAAATCGCTACTTACCGATATGAAATTTTCGGCGATATACGGACATTACCCGTAGTTACTCAGTCAGTCACTCAGTCAGTTGGGGTGTGGCTCTGATGTAATATATTTGTGGTGGAGTTTCGACCATTGCCAATTTGGCAATGATCCATAATTCGGATCATTTCCGTTTTAAATCAGATACCCCTTTCTACATGATTTCTAAAAAAATCCTTCAAAGGTGTATCCGATTTGGACCTCATGTGAAATAAGGAGGCTGGGTTAGACGTCGAACGTTGGGTAAGACCAGCATAAATCTAGCATTTATAGAATGAGTTTAAGATTCATATCTGACATGTAAAGGGGGAAATTAATGTAACAGATAGCATACCCTATATGTGAAAGCTGGGCTGTCAAGCTGAAATATATGAATTAATATTGCATAATGATTTTTGAACAACTGGTTTTTAGGATTTGATATTAACTTTAATGGAAACCCAGCATGATTTGGAAAAACAAAAAAAGAAATTGAAAGATCTGGAGGACTATTTAGATGACCTGTTACTTAGAGTAATGGAAACGACACCGCGCATTTTACAGAACCCATACGTAACATGTAAAATGGCGGCACACAAAAAAATTAAGTGAGTAATCCGGTTTTTCTGAATGGGGTCGTTTATTAATTAAATCTTCTTGTTTCAGAGGTTGACTATTCATGTGACACATATCATTGAAATACTGTGCCAGTAATTCACAAAAGGTACAAAAAGCTTTTGCTGAAATATTTTTTTATGGCTTAGAAACTAATTATACATCACATTGTTTTTTTTAGTTCTTTATTATAATTTTATTAAACACATCAACTACTAATTTATTAACATCACTTTGTTTCATCAAATGCTCATAAACATTCTCTGTTGAGTGTTGATAAAAAATATTACCTACCTTTGAAAAAGAGTCTGTTCAATAATACCTACAAATCTAATATGAAAATATATTCTACTTGATTGCCAGAAAAAGGTGCATTACTCAAAATAATGATGAAATTAGGATGTAGGAAAACATATTTTCCGTCAGAACCGAACTTGTAACTGCAATTGAAACGTTGGGAAAGTGTAAGTAATCCAGTTATACATTGTCTACAAACTTCAAACTCACATGCTTTATCATTGCCAATGACAATACGAGAAGTTGAGATAAACAATGTATTTTTTTTTACTGGCCGAAGTGATAAAGAATTATTGAGTACTTCTGAATTAGCTGATTTTTATGACATGATTGACTTCCTGGTTGGTGCTGAGAAGCTAGTCGCTTTAAGAATGTTTCTAGTTATACATTGTGATATTAACTGCTTTAAAAACGGTATGAAATCTATAAGATATTTCAAGGTTAATACTGATCGCAAAAAAATGGCGCACCTTGAAATCTTTCAAACTTTGGAGCCGTGTTGACTAAGGAAAGGTAATTTGCATCAAATGCTTTGTACTCACATTATTGTTGACCATTGTTAGTTTTATTTGTGCTATGAAAGTAAAATGTATACAAATTCATTGTTGAGTATATTATTCGTGAAAAATATATATCTACAAATCCAGGCATACATGTGTGCCACTTTTTTACAGTTCACTGTACATATTGTACAACTTTGAGAAGTTTCTAGTCTCTTGAAAGTTTTATCTTGAAACTTATTTCGAAAAGCTTTTTGTTTTTATGTGAATACAATCTGGAAGAGAACCTTAAATATTTGTTTTTGAGATATTTTGTCTATATACTTGTTTGACTGTTACATATTTTATTTATGTCCGAAGGCTGGAAAATAATCAGAAAACTTTCATGAACTAAAAAAGTGCCTCAAATTATTGAAATTCCATTTAGTCATTAGTAAATTAACACAGTGGAAGTTTCCAATTATTTTTGAGCGGTTAGGATTTTTTCTGTATCATTCATTGTTGTCATCACATGCTATACCTAAGAGTTTTTGTTTGATATTTTTGGAATAAAAGGCTAGTTGATGTTTCAGATAATAGCAAAAAAAAATTATATAAGAAATATTTTTATGAAGTTTTCGGATGATGAGCGGATGTTTTTTATCTAGCGATAAACTGTAACAAAGATATTCTTGAATATCTGTATTTGTCTGCAGAGAAGATCAAGTTTTATTGATCTTAAAATATATACTTAACCAACTGCTTTTTATTCCGAAAATATTGGCGTCATTTAATTTTAACGAAATATAAATCACCAGGCAAAGACATACAGAGAAGAGTGGTATTATGTTTAATGAAGATTTGAAATTGGTCTTGAACGGGAAAGTAATTGGCATTGATTTCCAAATGGCTGTATTATAAAATCTAAATAAAGAATAAGTCCATTATCGTGAATATTTGAAATTGTACTAATGAAAATCAACTGAAATATACAAGAAAATGAAAAATAATATAAGTGACATATATAACATTTGAATGAATTTTTTGTTGTGTAAATCGGTGGAAAACTTTGTTTTGAATGTATTCAAGGAATTAACGTTGAAGTAGAAACTATTTGAACTGAACGAGAATATTCAGTTTCTGACGGTATTTTGTACCGATTTTTACAAATAAATTTGGAAGATGAATACCGGTAGGAATAATTTTTATTTTTCTTGTATTATTTGGTTTCAACAGAAACAAGTTAATTTCCTCTATAATATCAAGACATTCACTCGAAAATGGAGAAAGAAATTCCTGTTTATATCAAATATTCAAAATTTATAAAAGCATTGTTAACTTTTATCATTGTATTTTTACATTCCGAACTGGAAAATATGAACCTTGAGAGAAATATTCGGAAAAGGGAATGTTTCGCCTTATTTTCTGAAGTGTATGTGGATCCTCAGATGTCTTATCTGTTGATTAAAAATGTCAGTTACAAATCTAATTGTGATAATATTGAACGCAAAAATTATTTTGTGAGTATAAGGTTGTGTCTTTCGATTGCAAAAAGTACTCTCCATTTCAGCATTGTGTTGTGTTTTAAACGATTTTAGATATGTAAGTGTCCCGGTTTTCAGTTTTAATGTTTTGATACAATTTGACTACCTTATGATGATGATATTTATTATTTTTTACTGTTATGGTGTTAGGATTATGTTAAATCTGAGATGAAGGAATAAAATATTTTTGACAGTTCTTGTTTGGTTTCAGTTCATTGTTTAAGCCCGTGCCTAAGGCAGTGAAAGACTAGAAATTACTAAAATACAGGGTTGGAGTGGAAAGTCACCTAACTTTTTGACAATTTTTGGAACATATTTTTCATTTGTTTTTCAACATTTGGTCTCCTTTTAGCTCGATGCACTTCACACACCGACATTTTAACTTTTTTTAAGAGCCCTCTAAAAGGAAAGATTTCTCGAGTCTATGATTCATTTGATGAGAATTTCTCCTCAGCCCATCATTTTTTCGTAATTGGAAAGGGGAACAAGTCGCAGGGGACCAAATCCAGAGAATATTTCGGATGCGACACTAATTCATAGTTCAAAGGCTTCCCTGGTTACTGTACTGTGCTCTTCAGTGACATTAGCACTGGGTGGGGGTGTTTTCTTCTTTCCTTTCTGGGGGTTGAGCGTCTTCACTTCATCCTGAGGGTTTGAATACTTAGGTCACCTCCCTGCTCAGTTCAGGAGTGCATGGCTTGGAAGGTTATACTTCACTGGGATTCACATTCACTAAAAGTGTTTGTTCAGCCTGACTTGTTTTTACCTTGTAGAACTGACTGCGCTTTGGCTTGCGTTTTTTCACCTGGTATTCGTTGGGCAGGGGAAGTACTCAATAAAATCAGACTTCTTAAACAACCTACTACACACCCACGTGGGCACTACCTCGGAAGAGTAGAGATCTTCCTGAAACCAATATATAATGACGAGGACAGATGAGAGAAAGGCAATAGTGACAGAGACAAATACAGACGACGCCTCCGAAGAAATGAGACAAAGGCAGAACCTCCAGCGACGCTAGCTTCAACCTCAACACGGCTTAACCACAGCTTCTTCACGAGGCCGATTATTTTACCTGGTGAGTGATTTTTTAGGTCCGATGGCAATAGTGACGCTCTGCCAAGCATCGATAACCTCTTTCCATCCGCGGCGGGGCAGGCACAGAGTATATGCTCTGCTGTCCTGGTAGTTATGCCAGAAGTCTGATACTCTTCTTGAAGTACAGGTGTTCAGTGTTCGTTTGGCAATACTTTGAGAAATGTAAAGTGCAGGTTGTGGTCCGATAAAACCTTTTGCGGCCTCCTCTTTCGAAGGCGAGCCTGTCGCTCCATTGCCTTCCAGGCCAGATTGGCCAGGTAACCAGACTGGAGACATATTGTTGAATCTTCCTATTGAGAAGAGTTTTTGACAGTCCCAAACTAACTTGGCCGTTGATCGGCACAAGCCAAGTGCTTCTGAAACCGATTGACTGTCCGTTTTTTCCTTGATTTGGGTGTGCAAGGTTAAAGTGAATTTCCACCTG
Organism: Chrysolina haemoptera; assembly: GCA_958298965.1. Taxonomy (NCBI): domain Eukaryota; kingdom Metazoa; phylum Arthropoda; class Insecta; order Coleoptera; family Chrysomelidae; genus Chrysolina; species Chrysolina haemoptera. The sequence continues at coordinate 2,778,895 of OY282596.1, read as the reverse complement.
GAAAACAGTAGTATACATCCATAACAACCCTAGGTAGGTTGAAATATCTGTCCTAGGTCCACACCTCTTTACACACGCCCCATCGCCCTAGAGATCTTAAACCGAATGGTCTCGACTTGTAGAGATGTAGTGGCGTTCTGTCTATGAGCATGGCGTAGATCCAGGCGGTAATAGTCGGTTCTAGGCCTTTTTCAGGCAAAGCAGTTCCAATAGAAATTGCTTGTCGATTGGTATTAACTTCTATTAACCATACCACGTGTTTTTCAACGTTCAGGAAATCCGTCGTTTACAAATTCAACTGTTAGAAATAAGTGCCAAGTCCGGCAAACAAGGCCATGCACAGTAAAGTCATTGCTATTTAAACCAAACACAGGAGATTCAGACACGTAGAGGCTGAACACCCCATATCATGGTTAGATTTCAAATTGCTGACCGCCAATCAGGAGAAGAATCCGTTCTGAGACCGGGGGTGATGGATTCGAATGGAATACCTTGTGGTTGTTTCTGGTAGAATATTTGTACGGTACTGTTCAGATATTCATGTGTACATAAAATTTTGATAATGAACAGAAAATTTATTCAAAGGCCTAGTCTGATAAATATGTTATTCTTGAATAACTTTAAATAAAAACATGTTAAAAAATTTAAAATAAGGCAAAGTAAATATTCCGAACTTGGCATATATGACTATACAAAGGACAGATGGTGAGAGAAAATCAACGTGTGCGGCACCCAAGTCTTTTTTCTATGAGCGGTATTGTGTCGCAAGAAAACATGGAGGTACATGTCCGCCCTGACAATTGATTTACTAGAAAGGTTCAGCGAAACGATGATTTTTTAACGATTTTATTTGTGCCAAAGGCAAACACAACGCATCAACCGACTTCATCTAGCCGCTAAGGATAAAGCGCATTCAAGTGGGACATTAAAGGCGCCATTCAGCGCAAAATTGACCTACTAGAACAAATAACCCGTCAAATTAATTTTTCACACCCCGAGCATCTCTTTCCCAGCCTTCAGAAATTCTAAAAGGAACCAAATCCTTTCCACATTCCCGTGGTTTTCACGATGTTTTCTGAACATTACAGGATTTTCTTGTTCGTGGAAAACCGTTGTGGTTCTCACGATGTTCTCTGAACATACATGACTGTATTTTGTACGTATACCTGAATATAAACTGGCAATCAGAAAACATTAACTACTCTTTTGTAAAATCGAAATCGACCATTGAAGAATATCTGTCGGTACAACGAATCGATTGTGCTGGATGTAATTTCTGTTCAATTATTTATCATTTTATTGTATAATGGCAGATTTCGTTTAAATATATACCCAGGTTCGCTCATGTGTAGTTTCATATATAGTTGACAGCCTTGGAAGTTGAACGACAGAAACAAGTGTAATTTTTAATCCATGCAGACCCTCCAAGGAAGATGGTGGTGAGTGTGTTAAAAACGATTGGCGGTGGAAAAGTGAATTTGTGTCAAATTATCGATTGTTTATTATAATTTCTAGGTGAATAAAGGATGTGGGTCACTGGCTGTGTTATGCTTAGTGCACATTTTTAAGTCAACAGGTGAGTTGTTTTGATCATGATGTAAGATATCAATTAGTCTGAGTGATCTCTTTTATCAATAATACACAGAGTGCCCAGCTAGCAATTTGTTATTTTATTACAGTTGCGAGAATGTTTTTGATGATTTTTTTATAAAATAATCTTACTCCCTGAAATGTTTTAAATATGTTTATACGGTAGTTATAACTATGAAATTGGCACCATTTTATAAAATACTTACGTCTCCATTGATATTTCATAAAGCCTTTCGCAAACACTACAAAACAATTTTATAAACATTCCAGTGACTTAAAAACAATCGAATTATTTTACTTATAAAATAGTTTTATAAATGCTTTTCAACTATACTACAAAATATACTTGACAATTTGTTGAATTATAATTATAAATCGACTAAACAACAGTTTTGTAAAAGCTTTTATAAGCATTTCAAGGAGATAGATCTGAAGTGAAAAAACAACTAGGAACGCCATCAATAAAATAAAAATGTTTTTATTTGATTTTATTTTTATTTCACAAAAAACAATTTTGAAATGATATCAAGAGAGACAAAGAAAATATAAATGTCAGTCATCATCACTATTTACAAGAAGCCATTTTAGTAATATTTTTATTTGTGTATGTTGAGACATATTTTGCGATACCCAAGATGGAATTTTTGATGGGAATGAAATTTTATTGTTGAATATATAGCATAATATGGATACATTTTTAACGCCCCTCATGTTTGCGGCCGTTTTTCATAAAAACAAAAAAATATAGGAAATTCAGCCTTATCGATTTGGAAATTTTTCGTGCAGAAACATGTACCGATTTGTTCCAGGCGTCATTATTCACTTATTTGTGTGAATTAAATGGTTGAAATATCAACAGAAATGCATTGTTTCGTTATTTACAGGTTTTGTCATCTTCATCGTGCAGAATGTTGTCATTTTTTAATGGCGTCTTCCTATAAAACAATTTTGCACCATTTACTAGTAGTATATGATAATTTAGCTACCATGCAATTTCTATAAAACATTGGAAACATTCTTTACCGTAGTTTTGCAACAGGACCGAACTCGACAATTATTAATATTTTCGTAGCTCACATATTTAATAATAGACCGTTCTATTTTATTGCGAACAAGCGTGATCATATTCCCTAATAGTTATTTGTTGAAAATCACAGATATGAATTTCCGTTGATCCAATGCATATTCTGAATTCAAAAAATATTTAGAATTTCCAATCAACAAATCGAAAATTCATGCAGAAGATATTTTGATTATATTGGCTTGGCACAGGTAGCAATTCACCTTTGTTAGCACTCTAGTGTATGTAATAGGTATTTTGGAAGGGCAACATTTTCTTTGAGTCTACCCTAAATATCCCTATGACAATCAAAAATATCGTTCTCCAGTTACGGGTTTACACGAAATTACATCAGCTGTCAGGTAACACCTTTGTATTGTTTGATGTACCTCTTCGGAAACTGAAATGGATATACACATACGAGCAGAAACAAAATCGAGTAGATATTTTGCAATTTTAAAAAATATGGTGGTTCCATTGAATGAATATTATCCACACATGGAAAACTGTTCAATATTGAAATCGCAATAACCTATTGTTCCATCGAATATAATTTTTCGAAAATGTCAGTGCTTCCATCGCTGCTGGCTAAAAATGTACATTATTCAAAGGGTGATGGTAGATGGTAGATGGTAGGTTCCATGCAGCAGGTAACAGATTAAATTATAAACGTTTATACCCATAACTTTTACGTTTCCCAAACACATAAATAATAACCGAGTCAATGTAAATTGCATTATTCATTTTTATTTATATTTTTCAAAATTAATGCTTACTAATAATGTGCTTCGTATAGGTGGTGTATCCTATTATATACATACACCGGGAGTCCACGGAAGGTGGCTCGCCCCTATAACTTTTTTGTGTTTGGAGATAATGGAAAAATTTCATTCCAAAAACCTGTTTAAGGCATAAAACTGCTTTTTTGACAAGCGATGACTCAACTTCATGCAAATTCCGATTTTACCGGAAGTGACATAAACTTTCGAATTTTAAATGGGACACCTGGTATATTTTAAGTTTTTTTTGTTTCCATAGTATGACATTTTGAATACAACCATATGTATCATTTGTCACTTCTAACCATTTTTTTATTTATTTTTCAGTCTAGAGGGCTATGGATACATACAAATTATTATTTCCATTCCTAAAATCTTTGGCAGCCAACAACTTCATTATCCCGCTATATGTAAAATAAATGTTATTGTTTCAGTTGTGTTGGTCATAGGCTACTCGATGATTTTAAATCATGTTTTAATCTCAATAAAATTCTTCATTTAACAAGGTACTAACTATATTTTCCGTTTTTTATCGAAAGTTTCTTTAAAACCTAATAGTGTGCGGTATCAAATGAATCGTAATAGCTCATTTCTTCTAACCCGACGAGTCACCATATTGCCATTGAATAAAAAATACTAATACAAATTTTAAAATTAAACTTCACATAGCTGAAACATTTTAACAGAAAACAATAAAGTTGTATTCTTTTAAACAATTTAGGCTGAAATTAGTGATTTGAACGTATCCATGACTCTCTAGATTGAAAAATGAATTAAAAAAAAAAATTGGTTACAAAAAGTCATAAATGGCTGTATTCAAAATGTCATATGGAAACAAAAAAAAACTGAAAATATACCAGAGAGGTGTCAATTTACAAATCGAAAGTTTATGTCACTTCCGGTGAAACCGGAATTTGTATGAAATTGGGTCACTTGTCAAAAAAAGCAGTTTTATGTCTTCAGTAGATCCACCAAATTTCATTTAATTATCCTCGAAGCCAAAAAAAATATACGGGCGAGCCATCTTCCGGTATACTTACAGAATTTTTTGGCATGTTTCTTTTGACTTTGTCAAAGAATACGATTTTACTATCTCCCAAGCGAATTTAAATAGAATTTCAGCGAGTTTTGAAAACGGAGGCGGATATAGTCTCCGAAACGTCAACGTTTCTTAGAAAAAGAGAAGTATTTTTGGTTATTTTAAACATATTTTTTCAGATAGGCAAATTCAGAATACGACACGTTACTGACAAATTTAATCAGTCTTCTAAACGCAATAACTTATCGGGGCAATTTGACTAATTGCCCGTCTACACTTGTACATTTTCCTTGAATTAACCTTTTTTTTACTAGTGAAAAGTGCACCATTTGTTTTTCTTTTTGGTTCAGATATAAAAACCCGGTGACCAATATACCTCTATAGGGATTAAATAAACCCTTAAATTACGGAAACCAATTTACATGTCCGATTAGTGGAGCAAGCGGTATTGTTGGCGACGAGTTTACCACCACCGATACCCATTTATTGGTAGGTATATTCCCTCCCAGTAAATGAATACTATAAATACCTGAAGTATATAGATTTAAATATTTAGTCGATTCAATTTACACGCACTCAAATGTCTACGTAACGTCTGAAAAATCACTCGTCAAATATTTTGCACGGGACCTATATACAGTTTCTGCATGGTACAAATAAAATTTGGAACCGAATTTGCCTGTTATTTTTGACCCCCTTCTTCTTGGGAGGGAATTATCCTGTTCCCTATTCAAATTGACCAATTTGAATAAATTTTGTAAATTTCAATGAAAGGCTAATTTCAAAAATGTAGGTTAGCTATTAGAGTATCCATAATAAGTGACACAACTTTGATTTTTTTAGGAAAATATGTGTTAGTATCAGAATGTTTGTTCTGACGAGCCAGGAAATAATTTTTGCTAAATTTTTCATTAATGTCACTTTTTCCATCACTGCTGTCATACGGTGTATTTCACTTGAAATTACCCCTTTGGACCGTTTTGGGAATTTTTAGTTATTTATTTACTAATTTCGGAATTCACTGTGGTATTTCCATGCGAAGTGGAACACCAGTATTCGTTTTTGATTGATAAATACTGAAACTTTTACAAAAAATTATTCCAAATAATAAATTCCAGTTGTGTACAACTCGACTCCATACCGCAAATATAACAACAAAAACTCACAAGTACCTCCTAATCAGTAAAATACGGTCCTGTCCATAATATATATGTAAAGATTTCAGGTACACAACTCAACGATTAAGAGTGTTTATAATGCTAACTGACAACCCTTTGGCTACTAGGCAACTCCTTGGCATCTCTTAAAAAACTAAATACCTTCCACGGATACAAATATTCTTTTTTATGACAAATATTTCATTATTTGGTGGCGAATGAGAGAGTTTACGCGTGAAGATAAACATAACCTCTATGGAATTCTATCATTCAGATTCCTGAATAGCACTCTTAGTGCTGAATGCGAAATATTAAAAGAAACTGCCCATTGTCTGATTTTTTGTCTAAATTCCATGTTTTTGTCAAGTTCCAGCATGGAGTTACAATCTTCATTCGATTCTAATTCTATCAACCAGTTGCCTCTTATTCCATCATCACCCAATTTATCGATATCAATTAACTGGCCCGCAGCTGGTTGTGAAAAGACATTTTCATTACTCTTTGTTTCTGGTACGCTGGCACTCATATTGACAGTATCTTGGCACACTGAAATTTCATCTGGGGCAGATTGGATCTCACACTCTGTGGATTGTTTATTTTTATTCACCTGTAGTGTTTCATTGTTTCCAAGAGCAATGTTTCTATCACACATCATATTTTCATAACACATTTTCAACCTTCTTCGAAAAGCACCACTTTTTTTAATTTTTTTCCACTGACGCATATCTGACATTATTAATAATTCAATTTCACAGCAGACAGATTGAGACAAATTATTTACTGTTTCTTTAAGCTTTCACAACATAACCTAACCTTCAATGACTGTAATCAGGGTAGTATATTATATATATGTTGTATAATGTTGTTAGCAATAGCATTTTTATGTTCAACTGGTCAATTTATTTTATAAGAAATTTTAGGCATTCTCAGTATTGTCGTGAAAATGCCATTCTATAAAACAGTTGTATAGTTCTTAACTAAACAACAATTTATCTATGAAAACAAAATTGTTCCTCATAATACTCTAATATAACTGTTATATAAAGATACAGAAAGCAATTTTAAAATAGTTTTATATTATTTTTATAACGGAGTCAGGATAATCATCAGAATATAAAAAATAGCCATTTTAAAATAATTCAATTTCATAAGATGAATTGTTTTATAAGTTGGCTCTAGATACTTTTAAGAAATGGTTTGATGACAGTTTTATAATATATTTAATAATTTTTTCATATAAACGTTTCGAAGATAAATTTATTAAATATTTTAGTTGTCGTCAACAGAACAGTATATATGTAGCTAAAATACAATTAATGAGCATTTTGGAAGTATAAATAAAATAACTATACAATAGAATAGTCGTATATCATCCGAGTTATAAGACAACTTTGCTGGTTGGGTGGTCCGTTGAAACGAAGTATTTTTGGGTAATGAGGATCTTTGAATAAAAAAAGCTGTAACAAATTTTTTTCATATACAAAATCATAAATGATAAAATTTTGTAGGCAAAATTTTCTGGTAACATTGTTGAAAAAAAATTTTAATCAATCAATTTAAAAATCTTGCCACTTCAAAATTTTACCACGAATAATATTCTAATGACTATTTCATGAATGAAGAAACCAAGACCAACCTACAAAAAGTTCAATTTATTATTATTTAAACTAACTCAAAGGCAATAATTGAAAATTTTTCTTTGCAAACCTTCGTGATTTTCCCTGTATTGGCCATGAGTTGTATGCTCGAAGATTGAGCTTGAGAACTAACCTTGCGCTTTTTGGTACATTCTTTTAAACCTTTGCTTTTAGTATCTCTGGCTTTGAAAACTATATCAGCAAATTAATTAATCACTCTGCCGTATTCGTTGAAATATTTTTCCTGTGTCATTTTCTCTGAAGTGTTCCATATTGAAAAGGGAAACATGCTCCATTGATAATCGAAAAATATGATTTTTTTGTAATATCTAGCAGAAAACCTTCCACAATCTGAAAATGAAAAAAATGTATTCCAAAGAAATCTGTACATGTGTGGAAGGTCAAATTGGAATTCCTAACTGTTGTCTTGAATGAAATAATTTTACGCATCGTTTACTGAATTTGCCTATCTGAAAAAAATTAGTTCCAATGAACCAAAAAAAACTATTTTCAAAAACAGAAGTTTCAGAGACTGTATGACTCCGTTATCAAAACTCGCTGAAAACTCGAAAACTGTATTTGAATCGAATTGGAGATGATAAGATCTTTTTTGACAAAGTCAAATGAAATCTGTCATAAATTCTTTTGCGTGACATTTGCTATCTTGAAAGAGAAAATGAGAACTAATAGAAAAGTGATTTATTGATACCGGACACCCTATGTATCAAGATAGTCACCCAAAAGAAGTTATTATAGATTTCATTTGTCTTTGTCAAAAAAAGATCTCATCATCTCCAATTGATTCAAATACAGTTTTCAGCAAGTTTTGATAACGGAGGTAGACACAGCACTAAAAACATTTTTACCTTTACTGGCCTTATCAAAATTTATTTGTCATAGACCATAGACTTTCTATTCTATATAAACAAATATATTTCGAAATCCAATAAATACAATTTGGATTTTACTTTTCTATACATACAGGGAAAGATGCTTTAGAATTATGTTTTTATTTGGCTTATGGAGCCATCCAAAATTCCAGAAGTTGTAGCCACATATCAAAGGAATTCAAAATGTCCTAGAGCGTTTGGTTTTTCAAAAAAAAAACTGTTTGTTCCGTATTTACTGTACCATTCTGCACACCTCATATCACGAAATCTTCCCCTGAATTGTTATATAGTCATAAGGAGACTTTGCGCACAAATTACCTAAAGGAAGCAAACACTAGCCGACAAAAAAAAAGTATCGTTATTGAGTTGTTTAGAATGGTTTTCATGGACTCGCCTTATTTGCTGATATTTGCATAACCATCCGCTTCCTCGATAATTTATTCATATTATTCTACATTATAATAAACGTAATTCATTTATTGTTCCGTTGGTTAATGATTTGAATCACCCAAAACATACAGCTTATTGTAGTACGCTTGAAATGTCACCGGATGTGAACGAGATCGCCTTCATCATCAGTACCGTAACTATGCGGTTCTATCTACGAAAGTATTGACTGTAACGCCGGCTCCACGCATTGAAGCCAGTGTTGGGCCAACAGCATTATTTTTCCTATGTGCACGTAGTTCAAAAGGTACACGAAGTCAGGTAGATCTGTGAACTAGGGGATGACAAAAAAGGGCCCATGGGGTATAATTGCTTGGCTGAGGTATGCCTAGTACATCTAGAAGACAGAGAGTTCTGTACCTTTTTTCCGTGTCTTTGTCTGGACGTTTATGGAGATTGTGGTTGCTTCCACTCTGGAACTCACTGCTTCTGAAGGTGTTCTCTGAGGTCTGCAGATATTTACCAATTCCTAACTACTTTCTCTCGGCCCTCACCATGTTTTCTAAACATTACAGGATGTTCCTTTTCGTGTGATTCAGAACATAAAAAACTGGTTGTTCCGATAAGTTCTTTAGCGTTTTTATTCCCGGTATTCTGTTTTGTCCTTGCACCCACGATAGTTTTTTCGAAGAGATACTCTAGGAATAGATACCTACCAACCTCTTTTCATGGTCCTCACAATGTTGACATGACTTTCAAGAATGTTAATTTGAACCTATCGAGTAATTGTGTAAATTCAAATAATAAAGATGGGTAGGTAAATAAACATGTCACTACAATTATCTTGATCCACATGAATAATTGAACAGTCCTTGTAAAATGATAATGAAATATACTATTGGGAATCACTTCCTTTCATGCACGGATCGAGACTTCAAAGATATCGAAAAATATTTTTATACACGTAAAATTGTCAAATACTAAAATTCTTCTTCAGATTGCACTCCATTCATTCGTTTTTTCGTTTGATATAATCCAGTTCAATTCCTTCAATAACCGGTTGGCTGGTTGATTAAAACTCAATTTACGTATTGTATGGGTAATTCCCCCTCCTTCTATGGTACCTGGGATGGATCACAACATCAAGTTCAAGGTAGAAATATACGCAAATGTACAAATTATTGTTGTCTTATGGAAATACCTGTCCAAAAAATCTTCCGAGAATAGAATGACCTTCATTTTTTGCACATTCAGTGAAAATAATGATGCAGAAGGTGTTAATCAATTTATGGGAAAGTGCATACAAATTCTCGTGACTAGCAAATATTGACTGCTCGCTGCATTTTGAACAAAACTGTCGTTAAGTAAATGATTTTATGGACCAGCTTGAATTCCCAATATAAGTTGAAATTTATTCACGAACATAAGACTAGGTACTCGAGGAATACTCAAATTTAGTCACATTTATATTAAACACAACCTTCCAATAAATTTTTGTTAATGTTATTGTCCTATAAAAAAAAACATTGAATTTGCAATAAAAACTATTGAAGGTCACTTATCGGGATAAAAACTAACCTATATCTCATGATGGAGCAAGCAATCCATATTTACAAAATTTCATTAAAAGCGATGTACACGGTGTTGGTGAGTTAGAATGTTAGAAGGTACTCATTCATAATCATCAGTTCAATTCTCCTTTCCTCTAGCGTCATCGACATATGCGTCATTTCAGCAGGATTCAGGTGTGTGGATCTCCGATCATTGAACACTGTTAATTAAGCCAAATCTGAAAATCAGAGTGAAGTGAATAGAGTCTGGATATAAAGATATAAATGAATCGCGGCGTTCAGACAAATTAAATTACATAAAAGACTATCCTTGAGCAGGGATCGATCCTGCGACCTCTAGATTTCTAGTTCGTGCTCAACCAACTGAGCTATCGAGGACACACGTTCGCATCTGCATATCGGGATACCGCTTATCCCTGGAATTTGATGTTAGTATTAACGCTTGCAAACTTCACAGTTTGCAAGGGAAAAGCGGGATCCCGATATGCATGGGAACGTGTGTCATTGATAGCTCAGTTGCTTAGAGCACAGACTAGCAATCTAGAGGTCGCAGGTTCGATCCCAGCTCGAGGATAGTTTTTTTCTGGAATTTAATTTGTCTGAACGCCGCGATTCGTTTATATATTTATATCCAGACGCTATTCACTTCACTTTGATTCTGAGTTTCTGATATGCCAACGACGTGCAGAGAACATTAAGAATGTGACAATATAGAACACGATATTATTGCAAACGGCCAAGAATAGCAGCCCTGGTGTATGAGTTCCGTCCAGGTTTTGGGAAGAAGACCACGTTCAAACATTTTCAGTTTCGTGGCAGCCAACCAACCTCAGTTTTCACTTCGGACCAAATCAGTTCTATAGTGGACAGATTCTTGCTGGAGGTACAGTGAAACCAGCCTAGCGATAGACGTGAAAACGTCGTAGCACAACGGAGTATAGTCCGTAATATATCCACTGATAAGGCACTCAAAATCAATTCGCATTCAGAAGAGAAAAATTATATTTAACATTCAAGTATGGCTCCGACTTCAAATATGCTAAATAATGTAATTCCAAACGACCATATGCGTTATTATTTTATCATTTTCACGAAAGCAATAATCGAATTTCAATTGTTATTCTACAAGCGATAGCACCATGAGAAAAAGGAAGTTCCTCAATCTCAATGTCCTTTTTTTAATCAGGCATTCCGAAAACACATAAAGATATCTTGTAAACAACTAGGCAATACTCAGATGACGCTAACGATTATTTTATTCAAGATAATTGCTTCGACTTCAATGACTGCTTTATCTACAGGGCGTGTCACGGAATCGTCAATAACATCTGAAATTACATTGTTATTAAAACAATTGTTATTGCGTCTACTAGTTCCTGTTATTGAGATGATGTGGTGTGAGATGGTTATACCAAACGAATGCCAATGACTATATGTGTACTTTGTTTGTATCGTTCCTACAACAAATGCAAAAGGTATATTCATCAAGAATTGAAATAATATCTGTATTCGGCTTGTAGTGTGAAATAGGAATAAAATAAATCAAGATAAATAAAACAAATCAGTTATATATCCATTGTTCCTATAGCCGATGCAAATTCACTATCGGATTTAATAATTCCTGCACGTACCCAGGACATACATGGTGAGCCCAAAATCCCGATTTTTTCAGTGATTTAGGAAAAATGGAGAGGTGAAATTTATTTCTTTTTCAGATATTTCGTGGAATGCCAATATTAATTCTATTTCCAGTTGGTCAAATAAAAAAGACTTTTCTAGTATATAAAAACAATTATCTTGCAAAAAAGACCATGGAAAATCCCACCCTCGGAATATTTATTTATAACATCAACTAATTCAGCTGTGTCCTTAAGAGCAAACAATACCTTCGATGAGTATCACTCTTGAAAAATATATCCGCACACACCTAATGTAATCGATTTAAACATAAAGCTCTCTTCCTCTCTCAAGTTTGTACCTATTGGCAATTTCAAGAAAACGAAATGATTACATTCTATTTTTCTCTATATGAACCAAATGCTCTTTCAGTTTCAGCACCAGTGTACGATGTACTCAATTTCGAGGACACCTGGAACTATGAATTACCACCACACAATATACCATTCCTACAAGGACCGACGGAAAACCACATCCTTCCAGCAACTTACGAATATGACAAGGTAGCTTCAATAAAGATTATTATGGGGTGAGAGGAGGTGATTCATTGTGTGGTCACGCATAACCTTTTTCGTAGTGTACCCCAGGGTTCGGTTCTGGGGCCATGATTTTCATCATTTACGTTAATAGGGAGCCTTGTCCCCTTTGCTTTGGTGCTGCGTGGTGGATGGCCTCCTAGTAAAAATAAAAGACCTGGGTGAATGAAATCAGTCATACACGGACGACATTGTCATCCTGGTCGATGACCATGGGTCCAACATCGCGAGGTGATGATATGCATGCATCGACAGCCAAGCGTCGATCAAGGCCCTGACAGAGTCAGTTCGCTGCTGGGGTCTGAATGCATTGACGGTTCCCGGTTAATCCGGAGTTTCTGGACAGAAACAGGCTGATTATATGGCCAGAACTTTTGAACCAGAACCAATCCTAGGAGATTCTAGATCGTAGAAACCCGGAGACTGTGAGAAAGGTATCGGTCACAAGGCTGGCATTTTGTGCTAGCCAAATGGGTTACCTTCAGAATTGAACTAATTCCCAGCAGCGGTAGATGCATAACGGGTTCGATTGAGAGGCCTACATGCTTATGGTTCCGGCAGTTTACAAACCTAAATTCTATCTATCTTCTGTTCTGTTTCACAAGTCTTCCACATTTTCCATTGGCTCAATTTGAACTGATGAATTCAGATGTCGCCATAAGAAATAATCCAGGGGGTTTAGGTCCGAGGATCGAGCAGGTCATTAAATGGGCCCACCTCGACCAATCCAGCTTTATCCGTATGTTCGGATTTAAAACTGACGAACAACCACACTAAAATGTGTTGGTTCATAAACCACATTGCATGTCTTGTTGACAATGGTAGATCGCCCATATGTGTGTTTTTTTCGTCAGTCGAATGTTATCAAAAACCGGAAAAATATTGTTAAATTGAGTAGTCTTGGGGGGTGGAGCGCAATAGCCCGCCTGGCTGCGCCATTGAGGAGCCCACACATGGTGTTATTGTCCCTTAAAAAAAAAACGGGTTTTCAAAAATAATCGAAGGACAAAATATTTTTATAAAGGTCCAGGGAATAACCCCTTGCATTTTTGCTGTATGTTTATTATAACCCTGTATACTGAGAAATACTTTTTTCCCAGGATCTCAAGGTTTATTCTCTGGAAGAAAAGAGTGACAAATCCGGTGTCAGGATAGCCAAGAAAATCGGTAATGTTGTAAGAGAGAAGGTGCCTTGTGGAATATGCAAGTTTGGTAAGTGTATATTTTTTCAACTGTAAATAGGAAAGAGCAAAGATCAATTTGTTTTCAATATGGTGTTGCTATCTAGGTTAAGCATGTTCAAACCAGTTTTTTTTTTACTGCAATCCATAATTATTTTATTCTGCGGTATCTGTGATATTCTTGATGTTGGCAAAAAAGTCTGACAAATCCTTTCATATCACTTGTTAGTGTGTTAGTATGCTAAAAATACGAAATTATCATAATCTTCGAGTTAAGTGAAAACGATAACCCCGGATATATGAATAAATGTGTATTTTCAACTAACAAATTTTAATTGGTTACCTTCTACTGAAGGACAATGATTGTATGATTCACTCTCATCTCCAGCTTGTTATACATAGATTGATAATATGTGACATGAAAACAAAATACTGAATTGATTTTCATTTTTTTCAATTTTTTTCGTGTTTTAGTAAAAAGTAAACAATCATCGAAAATTTGGCCAATTTCAATGTGTTGTAAATTTTTTCAAAAAGAAAATTTGTATTTATTACCCTTTGTACATCAAGCGAATTCTAACCACCACATTTAACACAAGATAGCCGGAAAAACGAATATGCAGTCAAGTACACCAGCCGGTTTATGGAAATAACAATTCTAACAATTTTTTAACAATTTCAAATTGGCAATTGTACTACTCGTCCCTTGAAACAAGGAGTGAAATTGAAGTTTATTTTTAATTTTTCAGGGGTTGGTCTACTACAAAACGAAGTGAAAAGTGGTTCGTCTTTTGATACGATTAAAGCAAAATTTGTCAATCTATGTGTGTCCTTCAAAATCGAGAGCGAAATAGTTTGTACTGGATTTTTCGACGTCTATGGCCCTGAACTACTTCCTGCTTACAATGCCTCAAATTTAGGTAACATGGAAATCACTTAGACAGTACTTGGTATCCCTCAAAGGAAATTGTGATCTTTAAACTAAGGGTGTTATGAAGTTGAATTTATATTTATCAGTGATTGTCCTACTATGATTAGTGGTGGAAATAGCGAACGATTTTTTGTGCTGGTATCGAATATACAGTCCAAGACATCTTGTTTGTTTTAGATCCATCTGATGCTTGTAGCTTGATATTTGGTGAAACTTGCGGTGACGTCAAAAACGCTTTGCACCATCAATGGAAAATAGAAATTCCCGAAAAACTGAGACAGACAGCAAAGGACATATCGCCATTAAAGGTAACGACGATTATGAAAATAACCTATATCGTTCAGAATAAAAACATGGAAACAATATTAATGATCCTTAGGAAAAGCGACAGATCACCACACACCAATAATGGGTATTTCACAAATACTTCATTTGCTTTCATTCATCCAAAACGATGTTTATTATTCACATCTGTATTGAAATATCTTTCTTGTAAACCATTTGTTGTTTGTTCAGCCAGGTCTGCCAACATTCAAAGTTCTACACATATCTGACACCCATCTGGATCCTGAATATGAAATTGGAACTCCAGCAAATTGCGAAGAACCCTTGTGCTGTCGAAAACACAGCACCCCGTCTACGAAAGAATCGACAATTTTATCAGGAAGGTAATATGAATATGAACATACATTTAACATGATAGAATTCTTTTCGAAGAGCTTGCACATGTCTTCAATACGTCGCTTTGGAAGTCCTCTATAGGCTAATAATAGAGGATTTCAGATGAAAACGACTGTCTTCTCATGAAAGACAGTCCGTTATTATTGATTACTTTTATTGCGGACTTCTTTTGTCTCGACTGTTTCAATGAGCACGACTTTTCAATCGGTTCAGTACCTCTGATCGTTATTACGTGTGAACTAAGCACCAGAGTAATGTGAATAATTTTATATGTCCCGAGGTAATTACCAGTACTATGTAACTGTTTTTTTAATTGGCCATAGTTAAGCGTGGTAATGGGTGGGGACCCTTATTGTTTGTATTATTCTAGAACTGGCCTGTTAGCAATTTTTATTCTTCTAAAAGTTTTTCGATTCTGTCAATAACCCTAGGGATTTACGGTAGGTACGCACGTGCAAACGTTTGAGCCTCCTCCGTATTTTGACTTTTGATCTTCCGTGCCATGGCCCTGTTGATCTTGGATATACTAAATCCTTTCGATCTCAAGGCCACCAAAGCGAATAAAAGGGACATTAGTTGTTTCTTGTTGAATGATTGCCTTTCATATACCTACTGTATAAAATATTGCAGAGGGCTAGATCTCAAAATTCCTCTTTATTATTTAAGATAAAATCTACCACACACGGTTCTCTTGTAGTATAAAAAAAATATGTGAGTTGAACGCTCGAAGATGATACACGGGGTATGTCATTGGTTATTTACCTTCCCATGCAATTTACAGATGGGGTTCATATGATAAATGCGACGCGCCAAGGAATTTAATCGAGAATATGTTGAAAAATATAGCACTACAACACTGGGTGAGTCGGTAAAATTTCCCTTCGAATGTCGAGCTTCATTTTCCTAACGATCAACCCTATTCCAGGATATCGATTACATCATTTGGACTGGAGATCTGCCACCTCACGATATATGGAATCAAACCAAAGAGGGAAACATGGATATCATCAAAGAGTCAGTCCAACAGATGTTCGATTACTTTCCCAATACACCTATTTTTCCGGCCATTGGAAATCATGAGTCGGTACCAGCAGGAAAGTAAGTTATCTACCACGATTTATCCAACTTTGCGTATCCTCCACACTTTCTATATCTCAGCTTTTCCTTCCTCTTTCTCATCCTTTTTCTCATCTCCATTATTTTTACCACCTTCAACTTTTTCTTCGCTCTCTGTTATACCCGTCTCAATCAAGCTCCACGTATTTCACTTTCTTATTCACTTTCAACTTCGTTTGATATTTCCGGAAGCAAAACTCTCCGCAAACTCGCAGACTAAATAAACAAACAGCTATTTTGTAGCTTTGCACCTCCTTGGATGAATGACGATGACCATTCCATCAACTGGCTATACACGACTATGGCTGACCAATGGAGGAGATGGTTGCCATCATCAACCGGTAATACGATATTGCATGGTGGTTTCTATTCAGTTCTCCTTAGGCCCGGATTCAGACTGATTTCGCTGAATACAAACTATTGCCATACGCTTAGCTGGTGAGTACAAATATCATTAAATCTTTCAATACATGTTTTACTATTCGAAAAATGAATTCTTATTGACTACCGAAAATGGATATTGGACGCCTGTGGTATCACTCAATTAGAACAAAAAGTAAATATACTGATATTTGTTTTCTCAAAGATCTATCACTGAAACTAGACAAGGTCAGGGGAAAAATGAAGCATCATAAATAAATATCATAGTTGTCGCCAAAAGTACCAAGATGTATTCGAACCATGAATATTATAAGTGTTACTTATTTTGTATGTTTAAGAGAATTGACGTGTCATATATACTTTCTGAATAAAAAATTATAAATAAAGAACTTGAACTTGACAACCAAGACTAGGTATAGACTCTGCAGAAGATGCCAAAAATATTATACCAGATAATATGAGAATGTTAGGCACTAGATCGTGCTATAGCTCATGAAGTGATTAAACAGACCCGAAGGCTAGTCATGGCTTTCCTTACTTAGGTTCAGTCCTTCCTTACTTAGGTTCAGTCCTTCAAATAGTCAATCGTTTTCATTTGATCCCGAACTATTTTATTCCTAAACTTTTTGTGTTCTAGGTGGTTGTTAGTAAACAGTACAGACCCGGCCAAAGAACTAAAATGGTTGGTTCATGAACTACAAAATGCCGAAGACAGAGGTGAAAAAGTACATATAATAGGTAAGTGAGGATCAGTATTCTGTTATGATTCATTCTGAAGTTTCCTCGAATTTTCCAGAAGTTTAGAGAACAATCTGAAGTTTCCTATCTTATATTTTAGAAAGTTCCACGCCAACCGATCTTTCGAAAATTTCACTTGCCTGCCTTGTCAGTACGTTCTAGAACCTTCTGTAGCCACTGTTCTGGTTCACTCCAGGGTTTTCTCAAATTTTCCAGGACCTTCTAGAACACTGTACAGTCTTCACTTATATTCCAGACATTTCAAGAGTGTTCCTTTACGTTTCCTCTTTGGTGGACTTCACATGAGTATCTTTTTAGTGCATTCCAGAACCTTTTGGATCCTCTATTCTATTTCATTCCACTGTTTTCTTGCATTTTCCAAAAATTTACAGAAGCCTCGAGAACATTCTATTGTTCACTTATTTTCTGGAAATTTCAGTACGTTCTAAAACCATTCGGAGCCTCATTTCTGGTTCACGGCTTTTTCAAGTCATCCAGAATATTCTAGAGTTTCCTGCAGGAGACCGGGGGCTATCTTCCACCTCAACCTCGATTGGGTGGTAGTGGGTAGTCATGAAAAAAAGGGTGCCTTCACATTTTCTAGATATTTCGATTTTCATGAAGTATCGGCTGAGCCAATTCAAAATTAATTACAATTAACATGTTCATTCAGGTCACATTCCACCGGGAAGCTTCGACTGCATGAAGACGTGGTCCAGCAACTTCTACTCAATCGTAGAGCGTTACCAAGACACCATCGTGGCCCAGTTCTACGGGCACAGCCACGCTGATGAGTTCGAACTTTTCTTCGAAACGCAGGAATACAGTAAGAAATCAGCATGGCTAAAGCGGTGGCGGGCACTAAAAACTAAAGATAAGTCAATCCTAAAATTTACAGGTAGGCCGACTGGTGTGGCATATCTCGGTCCTTCGGTGACGACTTTCGAAAATTACAATCCTGCCTATAGGATATATTACGTAGACGGGGATCGACCCAATTCGACAAGGGTGAGTTTTTAAGGTTAGGAGACAGTTGCTTCGGGGCAGGCTTCTTTTAGGGGTAATTCAATGTTCGGCGGGACACCATCCCACCAAACACAATATACCCTAGGTGTTGGTTTGCCAAAAACTGTAATAGTTTTGTAAGGGTCAAAGTTTAATTTAGTGATACAGGTTCATTTTGCACTGTAAGAACACTTTTGTTTTAGGATCCATATAAACCAATGAGAAAGTATATCGCAAGATCATAAATTCTAGTTCTTTGGGCATTCAAATAAAATCATTACAGAGATGTTGAAGAAATTCTAATGAATGGTTTTCGAGAAATAAATTTAAAACCTTATTTGTAGAGGTTTTTTTTAATTTTCTCACCAGCTATTTATCGGATTCCATTTGAAATATAATGGTATATTAATGTCAAATTAATAGGAAAAGATTTCTTCAGGAATTTTGAACTTAGTTTTCTCACAATAAAAACAAAATCAGAAGAGGTCGCTATAGATTGGTTAGTTAGGAGATAAGTAAAGACAGCAGATGAATTTGGTCTGATTGGACTTAGCCAGCTTGAACCATGCTCATCACGTCAGGATCTTTCGGCTCCAAACTCTCTTCGCGTTGACAGGAAAGAAGGTTTGTCTTTAGAATATAAAGGCAAACACTACTTTTAATTCTGAATCAAGAATGGATTTCGTAACCAGTATAAAGCATGTGGACCTTGTTGTGGAGGAGTTTATCGTGTTTCTGTTAGAGCCGGAATATTAGGTTTTTCGGCCAGTATATGATGGCAGTCATTAATATTTTCGTTTGAGTCGACGGATGTAAAAAGAGTGAATTTTTACATTCTTCGATGGTATGTCACCCCGAGTACCTCTCGTCGGAAATCCGAGTAGAGAGGTATTTTGCTTAAGTTATCGATCAAATATGGCAATCGACTGAAGGGGCTACAGAATTATTAAAAAATCTCCGACTATACAGAAATGTACTGAATACATTATAAAAATATATAGTAAGTACAGGCGATTTGATTTTTTTTTCAATCTTACTCTGAGAAAATTACCTATAACTTAATGTTTTATCAGTTGGAATACAACATTTCGAAGAATTTCATCTGAAGCATAGGCTCATAACGGGT
The DNA here is from genome assembly GCA_958298965.1 of Chrysolina haemoptera. Taxonomy (NCBI): domain Eukaryota; kingdom Metazoa; phylum Arthropoda; class Insecta; order Coleoptera; family Chrysomelidae; genus Chrysolina; species Chrysolina haemoptera. The sequence goes on along the minus strand of OY282596.1, from coordinate 2,759,413 downwards.
CTTTTGAATATTCAAAAATACTTATTTACAGGGTGGTCAAACTTTCGATCTAAAAATTACATCGGGAAAACAAGTTTTTTCAAATTAAAACCATATCATATTCTGTGTTCATTTTTAGATACTACAGGAAAATAAAATAATGATTGATTCTAGGAAGTCCTAGATCACGAAACTTGGACCATGGATTTGGACAAGGCCAATAAGGAAGACAGAGAACCAATTTGGTACAAGCTATACACTGCCAAAGATGCCTACGCAATGCCGTCACTGAAACCAGAAGAATGGAACAAGCTTCTGGAGAGAATGGTGAATGATCAGGATCTATTTGACGTATTTTACAAGTGAGTATTATCCCATATACGATGTTTTATCAAATGTGGTGGTGACAGGTGAACTCTATGATACTTAGACGCTCCCTGAGTTTCGTCTATGATAGGAGGATTAACGCCTAGCATTATGTCTGTGAAAACAAACTAATCTTTCATTGTATACCTACATCTTTTTTTTTAGGAATTACTTCAGAGACAGTCCTGTTAGGCCATTCTGTGACGCCCAATGCAAGTTACAAATTTTGTGTGATTTGAAGAGTGGAAGATCTAACGATAGAAGACATTTGTGTCATGAACTGGAATACCTTTAGTATTAATCAATAACTTTAAGTCTGTATTTCCATCACTTACATGACCTGTTGAACAAGTGTCAATGCCAAAATAACGTTCCAAAAGCAGAATCCACTTTTGTATGTAAAATGTTTTCATCTCCCTCACAAATATCACTCGATTCTTCATGTCCGACGAACGTAAGGCCTTCCAACTAGGATGTTCGCTAGTATTAAAAGGTAATAATTCAAAAACAATTATTAATTAAGGATATTTTGTGATGGATTTTTTGTTGGGAGATCGTTATTTTATCAAAAATGAACGAAATGTTAATTTACGGAATACTAAGAATCATTAAAGAAAGAACAACTTCGAAAGTAACGTTTATCAATAAATCTATAAGCAGATACTCTTGTTTTTCTTCATCTACGACACCAGATATTATGACGAAGCAACAAATAAAAATGATGCGCCATCTAGTTCGTATCCGCAAAAGTAACCAACCTCGGTTAGAATAAAAGAGTACTTTCTCGGAATGAAATAGTAGATCCCTATTTAAGATGTTTCTGGAAGTACATCGCATCAAAAAAACATAGTTCCGCTATTGACCAAGAGATGGCAGGAATTAACCGATCCTATTTCTACAAATTAAATACGAAATCCAACCGTGATTGAATCGAATAGCAATCATAGGGTACAAAGTTGAACAGAATGGAGGGATATTTTGTACTTCCGGTGATAGAATCTGAGAAGGGGGTTGTATAAGATCATAAAATTGAAGTCTTCATAATCATGGTGCGCCATCTAGTGTTCAATAGTTAAAGTTTTCAGACTGTTCCATTTCCCAGAAAAGTCGATAGCATTTCGAAAGTTTCATGCGTCTAGGCTTCGACCTCCAAACTGTAGATGGCAGAGAGATAATATGACAAGTGCACCGTTGCTTAAAAAAGCCAAGAAGTCTTTCAATTTATTTTTTCTCCATCAGAGATATTACAGTTCTACTCACATAGCGGAAACCGTGAAAACATGATGCACACTCGTCGCACAACGGACATTGGTCCGTGATATATCAAGTGACAAGGCACGCAACATGAAACGTACGCGCAATTTCACATGTTCAGCTAGATTTGTCGAACTGTACTCCAAATACTTCTTAAAAAAAAATTAATAAAATTAATATACCTAACTCGGAAAACATACCATTCTTCTACTTGAGATCCTCCTGTAATTCCGTTTTCAAGCAAATCTATTCTAATTTTCACCGAAAAAAGTTCAAAGGTTAGCCTTCTTTTTTGAATGGACTAAAAAATCAACATCTTCGTAGTGCCTCCCAATTGAACATAGAGGGTTTTCAAACAACGAGCTACAGCGGAATAGTGAAATTCTTTTAGAATTTGAATTTTTCAATTTTTTTTTTTAATAAAAATTTAAATAACTCGGAAACCATAAAAGATGGAACAAAACCGATTTCAGTTCTGGAATCTGCTACTTGAGATCCTCCTGTAATTCGTTTTTCAAGCAAATCTATTCTGGAATTTTTACCAAAAGAAGTTCAAAGGGAGCCTTCTTTTTTGAATGGGCCAAAAAATCAACTTCTTCGTAGCGCCTCCAAATTGAACACAGAAGGTTTTCAAACAACGAGCTAAAGCGGAATAGTGAAATTCTTATTGAATTTCGTTTATTCTAAAATCCATTTTTTTACAAAAAAATTGAAATAATTCGGAAACAATAAGAGATGGAACAAAACCGATCTAAGTTCTGGTTCTGCTACTTGAGATCCTCCTGTAATTTCATTTCAAGCAAATCTATTCTGGAATTGTCACCGAAAAAAGTTCAAAATAGACCAAAATTTCAGCTTCTTGCTAGATCCTCCAAAATGAAGAGAGAGGATTTCAAGACAACTAGGAACAGCAGAATAGCAAAATTTCTCAAGAATTTCAATTTTCTGAAAATTGCATTTTTTCTAGAAATTTGAAAAATTTGAAAACCATAAAGAGATGGAACAAAACCGATTTCAGTTCTGGATTCTGCTTCTCCAGATCCCCTCCTCAATTCACGATTTTTCAAAGCTCAATATGGCCTAATGTACATTTCTCTAATAACCTGAATGGCTGAAAGCGTTGTTTGATAATACAAACAAACAACGCTAAAAGCATCTGAAAATCTTGAAGCATCAATGCATGAAGAGAACATTTTTGTTCAAAACTCTATAAAGTTTTGGAATCAAATACCATTTAGTTGAGCTACTGGATAATAGATGGCCAAGCAGTTTATGAAAAATATAAAATAATATTATATTTATGAGAGACCCATGGAAGAAATAGAACCAAAGTTGGCATCCCGAGAACGATTATTCATATCAACTGATTTCTCTAAACAATAGCAGAAATATTTTGAGAAATAGTTTAATAATCAGAGCGCCACCTAGTAAATGGATGCGGAGGTTTTTAAAGTACAGAAATCTGTATGCCTGATGGACTAGCTGTACTTGCTTAGTTTGGCTACCGACCACTAGGTGGCGGCTCATATTCAAATATAATCGTCTTGATATACAGGGTGTGCGAGTGTCAGATTTGAGTATTTCTTATACCTCATGCATTTTTTAAATGAATTTCACACCAACTATTACACACGTATTTTTATTTACAAAAGAATTTGAATATGTACAAAAAAATTCAAATATGAAAAGAACTCAAATTACTTGAAGTAACATCTGGCACGAACTCTGAAGTACTAATCATTGTCTTCATCCTCTGATTCTTCATCCGAATTGTCTGAAGCTGACCCATCCGAAGATTCCTAGGAAAAAAATAGAAAAGGTCATGTACATTATATGAAATTCCTTTGCGAAATTTCTTCACAGAATTCATTCACTATCACTATTTTAATTCGAGTTTAAAGGCCGCCATTCAGATTTCAGAGCCCACAGTGCATGTTTGACCTTGCATGAGAACTGCATAATCATCAAAGTTCACACTTGTGCAGGTCGGCGTGCGTGAAAAACGCGGGGGAGCACCTCGTAACCTCGATTTGAAAATTTGGCTGGATTAATGTCATTTCTGGGCAATGAATTCAATCTGTCGGTTGAACAAAATTGCAAGTGATCCGCCATTAGAAATATACGATAAGCGTACTTGCGTAATTTTCTAGTTCTTCAAATAATAGAAGTTACCCTAAAATACACATTGGGGCCCTCTGAACACTAATTCAAATAAAAAAATTGCAGGGTAGCAATTTGAATTAACCGCACAGGAACAGGTCCATTCGTTTGCATCAAGGTGTAGAACTTTCCAACACTGGTGTAACACTCGATTTTTAGTATTCGTTTGCAGATTGTTTTGACACATTCCTTTGTGTGAACTGCACTCAGTTACAGTCGATTTAAAATGTGGTGTAAATTACTCCACATTATACTACACCTCGATACAAACGAATGAACCTATTGACATTAATCAAGCCAAGCATTGCGTCAGTAATTTGTTTTGGCGGAAAGCTTGAAAGACACTTCTGTGTCTGTAAGTATTCTGTGGTACTACACTTCCATGCAAACAAAAAAATATTTCAAAATGAAGGTCTTTTACTAGCCAATCATATTTCAATACGTCTCAGTTGTCATATCACGCATGTGATTGTTTTGTTTAATCAACAAACTACGTGTTCTGTGTCAAATTAGTAAGCAAACGTCAGGAAATGTGAAAGTGAATAATTTATCAAAAATGGAAACTGTTGATAGAGAAACACCTGAAAATGAACCAAACGAAGAAGTTTGGATAATCCACGAATTGGAACGTGAAGAGTACTTAGAAAAACTGAAAAAATGGTTGGATGACGCTAGGTTATGGTACTACAGTGTTAACGCTGGTCTTCCATTCAATACAGTCGAAAATGGTACAAGAGAAAATTTCAACCAGGAAATAAACATAAACATATTCGCTAACTTAACACAGGCCAATTTAATGAATGTCAATGCTGAGAACGTGTTGCTTCAGAGGTTTGTCAATAATCTTACCAACAGAAATCTAGTGAATGTTCCATCTACAAGTAAGTTGGGTATTTGACCACATTGTGAAGGTTTATTGATAGTATTTTGTTACAGCACAAGTAACTCACACACCTGGCACTTACGAATTTGTGATACCCCCCTTATGGAAGAGAGCACTAGCTGAACTTATGGACTTCTTACTTTTATTTTTATTCAAGATGGCTTTAACATTTATTCTCATGGAGAGTTTCGATATAACGTAAGTGATGAGTGTTCCCTAATTTTTTGGTGTTGCTTTGGAAACTCAACAATATAATAATGTTCCATCTTCTGCATCATTGAATCCTCATACACTCAAAAATCATTACTGCACCCTGACTGAGCATTTGACTAATAATATAAATGTAATTCACGATCCACTTGAGCTCATGTATCCGGTTGAATTAAATGGGCAATTTCATTTCACGGACACGATTTGAGTTAAAATCAGTTATTTCTAATATCAAAAAGGAAAATGCATCAGGAATTGATAAAATTACAGCAAATGTTTTCCGAAATCTCCCAGATACTGCATTATCCCAAGAAATTTGATCTGTGCTCATACTTGAAAACGAATTTATTTTCCAGAGATATGGGATTTTACGGATTTGACGCATTCCAAAAAAGTTTAGAAAACTCAGAGGTAGCTATGCCAATGGCCATTGAGTTATTGACCTTGGAACTTTTACATCGTATTGTTGTTTGTGTATATGAGGTTTGTAGTAATTGCTGCTGTAATGATTGTTTTTTTATATTTGAATTTTTTCTTAATATTTCAGACATATTTTCTGCAAGGAAAATTTTGTGCAACACCTGGCAAGAGATACATGGGACTGATGGTAATAACTGCAGAAACGATAAATCCTGTACCTGGTAGGCTATCCGAGACAATTTCTGCCACTGGGGCAACTCCACTAGGCTGGCAAAAATCTCTTACCCGTGCTGCTTTGAAGAACCTGTTCCTGGGTTTGTTTGTACCGATGTGTCTGGCCTTCTACATCCTACCACACAACCGAACTAGTTATGACATGTTGTCTAACAGCATAGTGGTTGAATATCACCAAGAATTCATGTTATACAACCCTGCTCTATGAATTTTTATGAATAATGGCCAAAATATATGTGATATGTTATTTTTTAACATTGTTGTATTTGTAGACTTTTCCAGAACAAGGGCGAAACAAAATTTCCCAATGAACAAATATATAGTTTTATCTACTTCATTTGCAATTAAATTTCAAGCCCATGCAATGAAAATGCAACTTCATTAACAGTCAGTTTTCGACACGGGTTCAGTTGATTGCAGAACAGAATATTCTAATTACACCTTTTAGACCTTTCCATGTGTCAAATTATAAGTTTTTACACGAAAGTGCTGAAAATTATACCACTTTAGGCACTTTACTCTGAAACATCATATTCAAAAATAAACGACATTGTATGTAATGTATAGGTACTTGGTTGTTTCAAGTTTGTAATACTAGTACATTTTCTACTAACATATATTTTTTTTGATCCAAACATTCCATTTTTATTTTCAATGTTCTAAAAACTTACTAACTGCAACCTGCAACAATACGTAACTGGTAACTAATTTCTGTCCTGAAGGCTGAAGGGGTAGGTGGTCTGTGATCTGTGATCTACTGATCTGACACATGAACACATGGACATGATGTCATTTTCAAGTTATATGTCACACTCAGAGTAATAAAAAACAGATGCCCTGCCTATACCTACACAAATATCTGTTTTGAATTGAACAATGAACATGAACTATCTTTTCCTATACAATTTGTGAATTTCACCCCTGGTTTTTCGGATTTTTCGACCCTGCATGAGAAATGCATACCCATCGACATTCACACTTGTGCCTCTCGACGTCTGTGAGAAACGCGGGGTGAGCACGGAACATTTCTAGTTCACATAATGAAAGATTCAGTGAAATATACGACGGGATAATTTGAAAAACTCAAATACCGTACCTCTAAGTATTGAGAAAATCAATGCAGAAGCAGAGAAAATATGGCCATGTGATAGAAACGCAAGTGAAAGTCTAATTCACCCACTCTATACCAATGTTGCCAAGTTTTACTCGTCATACTGCGCATGCATGCGGGGTTTTTCGACCGTTGCCAAGTTTTACTCATTTTACTGCCCACGCGTGCGAGGTGTTTAGATGACAAAAAAAGAAGGCAAACTGAGTTGAAAATGCGTGAATTTGTTTTTTGGCCGCAATTGACACACAAACCTAGTCTGAGCAAGCTAAACTAGCTTGCGAGACTCGAACATGCATGAAACAGCTGCATGCAAACCGAGTTGATAGTGAGTAAAACTTGGCAACCTTGGTACTGAGTGGGCCAATTAGCTTGGCAACGTTGGTACGGAGAGGGTGAATTAGACGTTCGTCAGATATAAGAGGTATTCAAGCGAGACATTGGTAAATACCACGATCGTGTCCTTGGTTGTCCTTGATCATAAGGCTTCATAGCTTTTCGAGTGCCTTTGACATACGTTGATTGATTCCAATTTCGATTGGTATTTTGCGGTAATTCGCTTAATACCTCTATAGACGAGGAAAGTCATCACGTCACAAATGTCATTCTTGTCAAAAATTTATTCCAAACAACCTCTGTCAAATTTACTATCTCATCCTCAGAGTGATGAAAGACATTAAAGACAGTAGAGATGCCTTTTCCATCCTTGTTTTGAAGGCAACATAACTTTGTTTATAAGTGAGGGCGAGTATCGATACACTGAGATATCGAGCTAGTAAATATCGACACAAAATATCGAAAATTAAAATATCGATACTCGCAAATATCGTATCGCCCCTCCTTAATCTAAATTAGGAAGAAGAAATTGGACAACTCAACCGAAAAATAAGAAGAACTTACTTTGTGTACTTGTGTTGTGACACTTGTGTACTCCATTGTTGAAATTTATATGTCAATATTTTTACTATTATTATAACTTTTTTTTGAAATGATAATAAGCAACGATCTTCGCAATAATTAGTACTGAAAGATTTCATACACATGTGTAAGTTATGGTCTCCTAGAACTGATATGAAATATGACATTGAATGTAATAATTTTGACTTGAATGCATGACGAGCATAAATATGGGTAATTGCTTGAAAAAGTCAACTACTGATGATATTTCATTGTTAAGAGGCAGTGATAGTGTCCGAGAATCTTCGTCGGACCAGTTGGGACCACCAACTTATCAGGTAAGTGGCTGTCAGCTTTTTCTGAATAAAACTAATTTGTTTATCCGAATAGGAATCACTTCCGATTCAAGCTGCTTCTCCTGTATATCATCCATCACCTAGTGTAACTCGTTCAATTGCCCAGCTAACAGAGGAGGAACAGGTGAAAATTGCCAAAAGAATAGGGCTGATACAGCATCTCCCAACAGGAACTTATGATGGTTGCAAAAAGACTAGGGAATGCGTTATTTGCATGGGGGAATTTTTGGTAGGTGATGCACTGCGTTATCTTCCATGTATGCACACTTATCATATGACTTGCATCGATGACTGGCTGATGAGGAGTCTTACTTGTCCTAGTTGCTTGGAGCCTGTTGATGCTGCCTTGCTTACGAGTTACGAGACCAATTGACGACCAGTGCCTTTGCATCTGATAGTAAAACACTGTGATCTGAACTGTTTGTTTTTGTGGGCGCAAATGAGTTATGAGAGGCTGTGATAATAAATTAGCAAAGGAATAATTATAGTAGGCTCAGTTAGTATCTTGTATTTTTGTTAGCTTCTATTAACATAATTGGTCAACTTTGCACCTTTTTTTATTTGAAAGGAATTCTTGTTTGTTTGTCATGGAAATGAATTTGAACTGGGCTAGACTAACTTGCTTGAAACAGTCATGCATTTATCAAATTCATCAATACTATTTTATATTTGGCTTCTGAATAAAGATTTCATTTAGGCTAGATCGTTGTTCTCTGTAAAATACTCAACAATATTGAATAATGGAATAAGTAACAGTTACCTTGTATTGTTGATTTTATGGCATTTTATTTTTCATCAAACAATCAAATTTTCTTGTTTTATGATCACTATTATATGTGTCATATAAAAACTTTATCCCATTTGAATTGAACCAATTCAGTTTTGCTTGTTTTCCGTTCTTGAAATAATTTTGATGTAGAAACTGAAAATGATCAAAATAATACTCATCATGATTAACAAATTATAAGTATATTTTTGTGAGAAATTTAAAATCATGATGGTATTGAAGGATTGTTGTTTCATCATTATCATTAGTTACATTCTTGATGAGTGGGTAATCTAGGAGATGCTTGATAGGTCTGACAAGTGAGATTGAAACTATTCATGAAAGTAATTCAATTGATAAGTATTTCCTCCTTAACGATCAAAATAGAGTTGTCAATATCATAACCATACTGAACCACTTTATTTAATATTTCAACTTATTATTAACTATCTGAACAAATGGGTTTAACCGATTCATTTTCCAAATTTTTTATTTATTAAATGTGTTTTCCACCTTGATAGAAGTGATTTAAGTTCGACAGTTCAATGAAAAATTGGTTGTTCTAATTCCCTTGGTTTGAAACCAAATAGTTTGTACCTACCAAAAGATATCAATTAGTAGATGAATAATTTGTTTCTGAACCATGAACAGTTCTCTAATATAAGTATGCATTCTTGAAAGTCATGATAAGTATGATTCATGGAAAATACAAACTTAAAATATAACCAAATTCGTCCATATTTTATTTGAAATACAGTATCAAACACAGATGGATAAACTGATACCGATAAACATATCCTTGTATCAAGTGGGATTAGGAAAGTAAAACAACATAGTTTACCATTAAGCCAAGGACTATATCTGGGTTTTGAGCCTTCATTAATATACTGCGTGTCTCACTTCTCATGGAAGCAGCCCCTTAACTTCTGTAATATAGAATGTATAATTAGGAATTTTGTAGAATCGAAAGATACGTGAGAAATGTAAAAAATTACCTGGAAGGGCTGATATATACACTGCACGCTAACAGAGTTGCATAAAAATCATAGTAGAAGGCAAAATAGGTCGGAAATGCTTCAATTTAGCTCTGAAAAATCCAAATTTGTCTAACTTCTTATGGAAACGCCTCAGTAACTTCCGTAATTTTTGACGTGGAAATGTGCATTTTTGCTGTATCTATCGATTATGAAAATTTCACCATTCTACTTCAAAAATTACGGAAGTTACGGAACTGTTTCCATGAGAAGTGGGACAAATTTGTATTTTTTAGAACTGGATTTTTTTCAGGAAAGAAGTCGTTGAGCAGTGAAATGGTTGCTCTGATTACGAATCTGAAGATATTTTTGACCCAAGTTGTATATGGGCTTGTTTCCATGAACACTTCTAACTGCACTCTACAGTACACCTTCCTTCTAACCAGACTTGACGAAAATTTAATGGGGTACTAGTCTATCATGTAGAAACACAACGGTGAAATTTCGAAGAAATCAGAGGTCATTTATATGAATATTTTGTTCGTCAACCATTCTTTTGTTAATCGTTCGTTCAAAAGGCCATTAATAGATTGAAAATAATGTGATTTGTGCTCTAAAGAACACCGTGTTCACGAATAAGTTTGCTCGAATTTTTTTATGTTATATGTTGTGTTCTTCACAAATCATATATTGTTTGCAACTCGTATTGGGTTTCCTGTCAATAAAACTTAATTTCAAATTACTAGCTTCAGTTTGATCAGGGGCGGCGCGTACTTATCTTTTGTAGATGTAGGAAGCGCCGACACTTGTTGGACACACATGGAAAGGCAGAATCTGTGTTTCTCTGTTCATCGTCCGTAATCAAACTGTAGCTGTTTATTTTGAAACAGTTACTGATGAACTGAACTGACAGACGTCTGCAGTTGTTAATTCGCGTGGAACCACATAGACTTTTAGATCCCGGATTTCTCTGAAATTTCACAGGTACGTTTCTACATGATAAGATTAGTATCCCGTTTCATTTTTGGTAAGTGGTGGTAGTTCACCCTGCATATTTTTATATCGAGCAGAATTTTTAAATGTGATATTGTTTTTTGTTTAAGTGCAAGCTTTTGTTAACCTCATTCTGGTACAATAGAGTTTATGATTTGAGAAAAGTAGTAACATGAATGTTGAGTAGAGATTCCTTTAAACTGTATTTACTGGTAATCTTTTCTATATGTTTGGTTGTCGGAAGGGGATTGAAGATTCCATCTGAAAAACTGAAATAGTAAAGCATGTAGTGAATGCATTGCAGCAAGTACATGATTACTTTTGATGGAGTCTTCTATCGATAAATGTATTAAAAAGTACCTTGAAATTTATTGAATCTACACACCTCGTACAATTCAACACAACCAATAATCATTTATTGAAAACAACTCTCAGATATAGTTCAGCATAATTCATTTGCGGTATTTATAGCCAGTATAATTCTATATTCGCTCAATATTCTATATGGTTATTTCTCGGCTTATAGTTGACTTAAATGTAAATAGATAGTTTGATTCTTGTTTAATCATATTTTTCGTACTTTGAAGTGGTGATAGATAGTATGTAGAATAATAATGGAGTTGAATCAAATTGTAATCAGAACAATTCATCACATTCCTGTCCAGCATATTGTAACAGGTTTTTATTGGAGATTTATCACAAATTGAAAAAATAAAAAAAACTAATGAATTTGTCTAATTTCGAACCAATGCCCTGTACTACTTTCATTGAACACAATAGAAGAAAGTGCACAACATTGTTACAACATCTTTACAATTAATTACTGATACTTGACATCCAACAGGTAATCCAGAACCGGGTTGGTAAGTACCGTTGAAAAAAAATTCTGCATGTTGAATTTTTTTCACATCGCGCCGTTTTTCTGTTTTCATGTAATAGGAAAAAACCGCTCACTGTTAAACAGAGAAAATTAATAATACTGTGATTTTGTTTGCTTTGTTCGTGTCAAAACTCAGAATGATGCGATTCTGATGACGCAATAAACTTCATATTGGACATTTTTAACAACAAAAAAAAAATGGCACCGAAACCTCTTTTCATTATTTTTCGTTACAAGTAATTACTGTGCTCCATTCATTAGCTATACAAAAAATTATTTGTTGTTTCCCCTTTGGTACGAGCATTAAACCGAAAGCAATTAACATACAATTCCATGTTGAAACAGTACAAAACTTAATGAAATTCAAATCCCAAAGAATCGAAAGCCGATTTCTAAGTTAATGATCGCTTATGAAACAAATCAAAAGAAATCAATGTATTCCTCTAAAACACTCCAGATAGCAGATATTTGCTTACGACGGAATGAACGAATTATATAAATTAACAGGCAAGTATTGATATTTATATATTTATTCCAAATAGTTTTAATTTTGGTATTATGTAGTGGTGCTTGTAAAAAGCAGGAGTTGCGCAACTTGAAGCCTGAAGACGTGGAGGATACAGGAAAATGTCTGACAATTGATATTGATGCCGATTCAAAAACGAATACACGCAATGTTCCTTTTTTCTTTGGTCGTAGAAAAAGTATAGTACATAACTCGAGTTGTAAGACAATTACGCACTTCTAGAATTACTCACTCGATTTTTCTAGTCGTGCGTTATATGCTTCTTACAACTCTTGATATGTAATTGCTGTATCAACTCAACATGATTATAGCGTCTTTTATCCCAGCACCTGATTCCATCGACATAAAAAACTCTGGAATGGGAGTGGTATTTTTCTAATTTTTTTCAAGAGATGGCGCAACTTGTTTATAAATCATCTAAATTCAAAAACGAAAATCAGTAAAAACATTATAAGGAGGTACTGCACTGTGACCCTTGATATTATTATTTCTGGAGGATCTTTTTCGTCTATAAATAATGATATCATCGTTTGAAGCATGAATGCAGAAAACGATTGATTTGGAAAACAAAATGGGTGCTGGGACGACACGAGCAAATGGTTAAAGTTCCACAATAGAGATGTCGCTATGTGTTCAGCACGTTCTGGGGTGCTATTCTCGAGTTTGTACGTATGCGAATTCGATTTACCATTTCACACCAATACACATGAAACATGTATGTTTTTCTCTTTTTTTCGTATACGATTTGAAACCGAATGGTTCAAAAATAGACCCCCTGTCCTCAAGAATGCTTGCAATCTACAATTTTTTTTATTAATTTCAATATAGATGGATCCTGGGATGGTATTTGGATCGTCCATTCATTAGTAGTGTGTATCTACAGGGTAGCTCATTGAAAACAGTCCATATCATGGTTTAGAGCTGTTTTTTTATAAATAGGTTGAAAAACGCTCGCCACTACCCTAATTACACACAGGTTCTTTCTCTTTTCAGATGATGTAAGTTTCGTCAGGAGCCGAAAACTCTACGACGAATATCGTCTTACTTTGTTGGTCGTGGAGGACTACATCAGACTTTTGTTGGCTTGTATTTGCCTGAGGGTGGAGAATAAGTGGTTCCAAAATAATTCCGGCACTTATTATTCTCATAATGCAACACAGGTATTTCGTCCATACCGTACGAGTATCGTACCGCCGCGTTATGCTTGTGGATATAGGTTGAGACCGCATAAGCTTGACATCTAGTGTGTCCGGGACGCATATTGCCAAAACGTACCACGTGTAAGCAACAGATATATTCTAGCCAAACACAGGTGCATTTTGCCCCTCCAGATTAAAACGTGGTGCACTTTGTATCAGTATCAAACTGCCGTACACTCCACGTGAGTATGCCGAAATGCATTTTATTCATGGTGAATGCAGAGAATTGCTGCACTATATCGTGAAAGATACCCCAATAGGAATATACATCCTCATTCTCGTGTGTTCATACGAGTGCATAACTCTTATTCGGAAGGCAAGATTCAAGGTGGATCAGGTAGACCACGTCGTGGTGACCTTGAAAATGAGGTCCTTTTAGTATCGAGAGACGAACAGGCATAAAAATTCATGATATCTTGAATTGGACAACTCGGGCCAATACTATGGCCACCACGTTCACCGGACTTGAATCCGTTAAATTTTTTTTATGGAGATGTTTGAAGGAGAAGGTTTACCACAACCTAATCACTAGCGAAATGGAACTACGGAACCGGATACGACATGCAGCCCAAGAAATCAATAATAACCCAAGAGATCTGCTTTGTTGAACATATCGTTTTTGAGATGTCGCGCTTGCATCAGAGCAGAAGGAACATATTTAAAACATCTGTTGTAATCTCTAAATCATGTAGGCAGAAACATAAGGAATATTGGAGTGTTCATTGTTGTGTTGTTTTCATAAGAATAAACCTATTCTTATTTGAATTTTTTTCATGAAAGTTCATTTAACTGTTATATCAGTCCAAGTGACTGTGTTATTTTTATTAGCTCATCAGTCGCTATGACAACTTTTATACCTTTTTAGACTCCTGGACAAAATGAGCAAGTTTTTGAGGCCAATGTCCAGGTTTTCGTAGGAGATTAATTTTTCACAAAAGAAGTTCAAAGTTTCATAATAGAAATCTTGATGGATCCAAATCGGAGGATATTTTTGCTTGTAGACCGAAAATGAAATGCTATCGAAAATCTACCTTTTGTGATTTTTACAACTACTCTTCAGTAATATTTACCAAAAATTAGAATTAACATGAAACGCTTCTTGTTTGCGTGAAACATAAAAGAATGATCAGAGATAGGAATTCAATTTTTTTACTGAGGTCAAGTTATGCTTTTCTGATTGTTTATCACCAGCTACAGTATGATCCATGGTTTACCGGACACCCTGTATATGAAAATTGTATACAATTTTCATCAAGTAATGCATTACTATATAGAATTGAATAAATGTTTGTATTTTTTGAACAAACTTTATATATAGTTGTAGATGAACTATATCGTAATCAACACACATATATATAATGGCTATTACCCACTCTGGTGTTACAATTTCATGTTCGTAGCCATCATTATATGTATAAATAATAATGGCTATTACCCACTCTGATGTTACAAATTTAATGTTCGTAGCCATCATTATATGTATAAATGCGCTCGTTGAATAATATACCATTACTTCTTATATACAAAAAAATGTTTAAATAACACGATGTTGGGTTTTTCCATTATATTTACTTGTTATATTTATTTTATTTTATTAATACAATTCAAATTGTTTGAGATAGCATATTTTGAAGGAAAAGACTATTCGGAATTTAAAAACAGGCAGTTCGGAATGTAAATGCGGGCCTGTTCAAATCCGTAATAAAACAGAAAGAATACGAATAACAAAATCAGATCAGAATACACAAACCTTTATGAAAGCGTTTTATGGATGCACTTTATTTGTAGAGGAAAATTCGAAGGACCATCTCTGTCATGTTGTATACATATGTAAATCCCAAGTTTTTCGTGTGAGATATGTAGCTGATTTATCTGAAATGTAAAGTGGGGAAGAGAAATAGGTGGCCATGCGCTAGACTGTTGCCTTGACGACGTCGCCATCTCTCACGATCCTGAATACTTGGGATCATTTAATCCAAAAAAATTAAAACGAAGAGGTGCGGAAAGATATGTTTAGTTTCCGACTCTGATACGCAGTCCATACGGTCTATTTTAATTCTGGATATCACCACATGCCATTATTTTCTATTGTTTTTTCCACATCTCTCGGAATAATAATTTTTTTGGTGATCTTGTGTGTCTCATGCACTTTTCATGGAAACGCCCCCGTGTCTTCCGTCCGTAATTATTGGACTATAACTTTGAAAATTTCAAAATCGGTAAATGTATCAGCAATGTGTCTAAATATCGTCTATTAGTGTTGATCTGAGTGATATACACTGGCCGTCAGAGGCGATGGAAATACCGATTTTTCGAAAAATAATATTATAGAGGACAATTATTGACTCAAAATCCTTACGGATTCGGAATCAGGACATCAAATTTAGTACCAGTATATATTTTTGCTCAGATCAACCCCAGACAAGATTTCCAGTACTTCTATATACCGATCATGAAATTTGCAGAGTTCTACTCCTATAATTACGGAAGATACGGGGGTGTTTTCATGAGAAGTGAGACACACTGTAATTATGAACTTTTTTTTCATCGTTTGATGATTTTGAAAATGAAACTGAAAACAACCCACAGCCAACTTTCAGTACATAATATTTGAATGGTCGTCGTAATGAATGTCAAATCACTATGACAATAGTATATTGTGAAACAAGCATTCTCTCTACGAGGATCATCATCATCAGTTTTTTTAATGGAACACCCAATATATTATTATTACTTTTTCATTTTTGAAAATCCAATAAGGCGTTGCCAACTTATATCAGGTTTTCACTGAATGCGCAAAATTTCGAAGAAAACTCCATTACTTATATTACGAAGAATTTATAGATCTATTCAAGAGTATTCATAGCCCAAAGCATATTCTATCATAGGAAATATTCAATTTATTCGAAAGTCGTACAGGGTGGTCAGAGAAATGATATGATTTTCAGGTAATTTCAACTCTCTTTTGACCTCAATTCTTCAAATAGTGCGAGAGTCTTGGGAATGCAGGATATGTTTATGAGAACCACAAGCCTTCAAATGAAGTGAGGATTCTATCAGCGTAGTTTGTCCCCTTTATTCTGGTACACCCTGTATGAACCATTTTTAATCAATGGTCTTCCGTCAAGTAGTGTCGCTAATTCTTCAAATGATGGGAGTTGGGACCATGGACAGTTTTGTTCAGATGGCCATATGCTACAAGATATGCTGCCTGGTCATTTGAAGCAACAAACAAAAATGATAATTATTTGAGGAATCAGTTCCACAATTCTTGTCTCGACAGTCAGGAAATGTTGAATTAACAACAAAATTCCAAAGGGCTATCAACATATCAAACACCGGCAGAGGGAAGTCTCTTCAATCATTTCTTCGGAAGGTGGCACAATGAAAAACGAGAATGTGTTTGATTTGGTGTCCCGGAAAGCAACAAACTCATATGCACGAAATATTATGGTTCGAGTCCAGGTATCCGACCCCCTGAAAGTATCACAAAAGAAGTATCATATTAAATCTAATAGTGGCTGTAAAAGTCACTTTTCAAAGGTCATTGTTAATACATTCATTCACAACGACAAATTGCATCAAAAACAGGAAGTTGGTGTAAAAACCATCCATCCACCAAACGTGCCTTTAACCGCTTTGACTCGGTATTCTTCCTATGTGTAGGCTCCCTAATCCCATTCAAGCTGTTTTGCTACAGGGCCGAATTGTGGAAATTCGAAAATGTATTTTTTTTATTTTAGCGACTTTGTCAGTGAGAAATCTGTAGGTAGATTTTCATCGTTCATAAAAAATCTGCCATATCTGAATGAACAAAGAAAGTAAGAAAAATTATAGAACACGCTTTACTTCTTACATTAACTAAAAAATAATAAATAATTTTCAAAAGTAATTAATCAAATTTAAAAAAAGCTTGGGTGCTCTTAACCTATATTCTTATATGTTTGTTAGAGAACTTAAGCACCCCATACTTTTTTACATTTTAGTAATAACACTAAAGATTATGTTTTACTTTTTAGTTCATGTAGGAAGTAAAGCATGTTCTTTAGTTTTTTTTTATATAATTTTATTTTATTGTTTTTAATAATAATTTTAATCGCTTTTATTGATAGATAACAAGTAGAACAGCAACGGATACAATGTGAATTATTACAATTTCTGACCTATCAAGAGGCAGAGAGCTCTGGTTTTAGTTTTACGTTTGCATTATTTCGAGATAATCGGACATAAACGGAAAAGAACAGAACCCGACTCGTTGAATGTTATTCGATAATCATTTTTAATCCTTGCAAATAATGTTCAAAATTAAGTTAAAAAAATTTCCGATCAGGATGACATGTGGCTATAACCGCAAAACTTGTCCGCAAAGTTGGAACCGTCATTTTGATTTTATGAAACTTGACTAGAAAATCAAACATATTTGAATCGAATCTGACCATAATCACAAAACTTGTCCACCATCTTACGCCACCATCCTGAATGTAGTAATTTTTGACATCAAATTCGTAATATCCGACTCCGAAAACCCTCACATACCAATTTTTAATCGAATCGGATTAAAATCAGAAATCTCATCCGCCATCTTGGAGTCGCCATTTTTGATTTATGAACTTTATGAGAAATTCAATCTCCAACCTCAAAAACCCTCCTATACCAATTTTGAATCGAATGTGACCTCAATCACAAATCTCGTTCGCTATTTTGGAGCCGGCATCTTGAATTTATGAATTTTGTCAAAAAATGTATGGTATCTGACTCTGATAATTCCCTCATATCAATTTTGAAACTAATCGGACTTTAAGCACAAATCTTATGAAAGCGCAAGAGGGCCACAAGCGGTTTTTTTTTCATCACTTCGACTTTAATGTTGAAATTTCGACATCAAAGTTGAAATTTCGGCTTTTTATCGAAATTTAGACTTTTTTTTTGAAATTTCGAGTTTAATGTCGAAATTTCGACTTTTATGTCGAAGTGATGAAAAAAAAACCGCTTGTGGCCCTGTGGCCTTCCTACGCTGTCGTATGTAAGCCCTACAGCGTAACTTCTATTCAAAATTCGAGCTGGAAATTTCAAAAACTGCTGGAGTTATAATTGAAAAAAAAACTTAAAATTTCAGTACCTTGTAGATAGGTAACGAAAAGTTTGCAGTCATGAAATATGCCGAAGAATTATATACCTCCTCTCGTATGTATACGACACTTAGGAACACCCTCTGTATATGCAGGGAGAATCAGAATGAATGAAATAGGATGCAAATGAATTTTGGATATAGGTAAATTTATTAATCATCTTCTTTATTTTTCAGTCTTTCAATATAATGTCCGATTGATCAATAAATAAGGTTATCAGTTGATGTCATAAATGAGTTCAGAAATCTATACGAAATAACTTCAGTAGGTACGTCCCTGTCCTTTGGACTTTGAAAAGATTTAAGTGGGAATATGCATTCCTCCCCAGGTATAATGCCGGCTGCTAAAAGTCCTCTTGCAATATTAACTTTACACCTTTACGGATAGATGAGACCCCAGCTTATTTTCTGCGTCGTTAAGTTGAACGTGGCACAAATATTAGGCCATTGTGTGCTTCGCAAATCTGTCTCATTATTAAAATTAGCTTTGGGTACCCTATTGAATCCGTTCGCCATTCAGCTATTACCGTCAATTTATCGTCTCAGAATGCGTAAATGATGGCATATAAAATTAAAAGGAAAAACATTGATGAACTGCTACGTGTTAATAGGTTTTTCTTCACAACCATTAAATAATGTAATAATTCCGATATGATTTTCAATATTGAACATATATATTCCTACTCTTGGGTTACAAGGCACGGTATGAATATTCTAACACTGCTGTAGCAATAATAACGTTAACTTTGAATTTGAAAGAACTGCATTTGTGTTTTTTCAAAACTCTCTTATTGGTCTCTCAATTTCTATCAGTGATATCATCGGATCTGCATCTACTTTGGCCAAAATATTTACCTCTGTTCCCTCATCGACAATTTGTTGGAGCTTCTTTTGATTTTCCAGTTTTCTTCCGATCTTCTACTCTAGCGAAATATTATTAGGCGAATGGCGTCTTTCCGGGAATCTTAAGACGTACAATTATTCAGCCTGTCTACAATTTCTCCTGCACTCACTGACCTTTCTTGAATACATATTTAGTCTTTATTAAAACGATGCAATTTTAATCAGCACAAAACTGACAGAGACAATCAATACAATCGAATAATCTTTATCTGTCAAACAAAACAATTTCTGTACACCGCCTACTAGGCAAAATAATATTGCAAATATCTAGACTAATAGACCAGTGAATTGGTGTTATGGCTACATGGCCAAAAAGAAAGACAGATAGTTTCTACACTAATAACCCATTAAAAAAAAACACGGTTCTTTCTCGGTTTTCTCAATATCGTGAGCTCTTTTCAGAAGTTTTTTTTTAATCGAAGAAATTATTGACAACCTGCAGAAATTCATCAGGTATGGAAAAAACTGAAATTCTATCGGTTACCTAATGCTCTTTGGATTTCCACCTACCAAGCATCGAAAGATTATCGATTTCGATGTAACAGCCAACTTGATGTTCCTCAATAAAATGCAGTTCAATATCAGCAAACTGAGAAACGAATGCCGCTTTGTGATACGGTTGAACTGAGAATTTTAAGACAAATAAAAAGGCTGGATAAATACAGGGTGCAATTTAAAAAAAAAAATTTGGATTACTACCGGTCAAATTGGTTGTTGAAAAAATTGTCGTTAGATTCAAAGAAAGCGCTATTGTTGATTAAGTTTGTTGAAATATATGAGTTGTTCCATTTGAAAAAAACTGATTTCGTGAGCCTTTCTTACACCGCTCGTATAAAAAATAGTTATTCTTGAAGAGATAACTCCCATAATACCGTATGATATGAAATCATAATATTTCATATGTTGGTATCAGTCCAAGATATATTTAACTGTCCCACTGGTCTAGGAACACACTGTATATCAAGGATTGTTATTGAATTGACGGGTTTATGAGACACGTATTCACTCATCTCGGTAACACGTGCTCCTCTCAACGGAGTCTACGGAACGTGTCAATTTCTCAATTCTCAAAAGACAAATTTCTGAGTGATTCACTCTCAGTGCCATGCATCTTTAACCTTATGAATGTTGTAAATGAAAAAACGCAAACTATATCTCTTGGAAATTCAGAATTATATTAAATTTTAGATTGACTTGGCGTTATTTGTTGGAAATCCATAGCATATGACCCTAATATAAATGAGATTATAAATATCCATAGATTTTATTACACTAGCGACATGTTATATATGTATATATAAAATGAATATAATATGAAGTGAAAAGAGTGGTTCCGATTAATTCCCGGAGTTCCATCATCTGTCGACGGTCGTTTCGTTGTTGACAACTCGTCAGGACAGCTTAGTGGAGCTCTCGAAATCAAATCAAAACAAATTCACTCCGAAATTAATACCTTACGGCAAATGAAAAATAACTTGTGACATCCACAGTCACTAGTTGAAACTTAATTTGAAACGAATCATGGAATCCAAAGTTAGATATTTATCTATTCATTGGCAGGCAGCCAACAATTTCGTTGTTCTGACCAATCCAAGGTTCAGTCAAGTTTCTATAATGCGTCAAAGGAACGCAAAAAGGATCTGAAGTGAAAAGAGTGTTTTCGATTTAATTCCGAGAGTTCCATCATCTGCCGACGGCCGTTTCGTTGTTTACAACTCGTCAGGACAGCTTTATGGATTGGTCAGAACAACAAAATTGTTAGCTTCCTGCCAATGAATAGATAAACTTTTGATCCATGGTTCGTTTCAAATTAAGTTTCAACTAGTGACTAGATGTCACAAGTTATTGTTCGAAAATATAAAATATACACATAGATACTATATGAATTGCCAAAATTACCTTTTCTTTCGCAATTCTTACATCATTTTATGATTTTTATTCCGATACATTTTTCAAACTATGACTTTTTCATTGAAATAATTTTTCACCAACAAATCAACAACATAATGTGAAATCACAAGTCAATATGCATGTTTTATTTTTTTTCTACATTGTAATCGTATCGTTGCATTGCAAAATAATTCGTACTTGAGTTTGAAAAAATTAAAATAGGAAATAATAACAACCCTATAAAGACTATTTTTCGAGGGCTTTCTACCCTACCACTAAACGAAGACAATTAACTTCTGAAACCGGTTTGTTTTATAGGGGTTGGATGAAGAATTAAATAGATATTTGAATTAATGATATTCAACTTAAACAATTTTTTATTATATTTAAATATACGTGGTCCCAGGTGTTACAGACATAGAAGTACATTTATTAATGGATTTATATTGCGATAGGTAATAATATATACTTACTTCATTTTGTGTATAGATGATGTGTTTGTTTCTGATAATATTTCTTATTTTTTTATGATTTCAAAACCGAAATCAGCGTTTTGTTGATATATGGAAAGTGTCAGAGCTTTTGACTACATCACTGGATTCAGGGAGTCTCGAAAAATCACTGACCATAATTTAATCGAAATCTGTTGATAAATAAAAAAATTAAAAATTATGAGGCAGAATCAATGTTTCTCCGTCCATCCTCCTTAATCAAACCGAAGCTGCTTATTTGTAATAAAGTTTTATTAGCATTAGCACAGAATCAGAATTGTTGACTTTTTGGAATACAGTCGGTTTCTTATTGCTTTTGATAAAATGTCCATGATGAAGACCATATAACCTACTGCAATGGTGTCCTTGATAACTGGTACGAGGTTAAATGAAACGATGGTTCGGAAATCACTTCAACATATTTATTTGGATATTACAAATACATTTTCTCAATATTCATAAGTATAACTGCAAAACTGCCAAGAACTACATAATAAAGATTGCACGTCATTTTATTCAAATCTAATATTGCAGCCCATTTTTGAGCGACCAGTTTATAAATAATAACATTGTGCATTGTGCCGTGATACGACCCTATGCTCTCATTTCTGACATCCGGACATCTCTTTTTCGCATATCAACTTATTCATCAATAAACCACAGTTTTTATATTTTTTTCATTTCCTTTCATCAAAGAGTTCTCAAATACGTTTATAAAGTTTATTCACAAAATTGTACATATTGATTTTTTGACGTGATAACGTCTTATCAATCGATGCCAGCTGCACGCACGAAAAAGTATGACTCATTGTCACGTTCCACCTGAGCCGAGCGTGCAAGCGAGAGCGCAAAACAAGCGGTAGAGAGACACGATCGGCCTAAGCGTTCGGATTGTGACGCATCTATCTCTCTTCCACTCCATCGGCCGATGCGTCCGAATAGAACAGAGACAGCGGTTGCACACAACCTACACGTGAACTGTTTTGTCAACTGTTTACAAAGTGAAGTGAAAAGTTAATGTGGTTTTTACAACACCAATTGCGGCAAAACCAATTGCATTTTGAGAATTTGATTAGCGATATAATCTTCTTTGTATTATACAAAATAATGATAATTCAGTGATAATAATTCATAAGTTATGCAATTTTGCATCAATGTTTTTTTATTACGTTATCACGTAAAATTATCGTCCGTAAACGGACTTTACAGACAAGAGCTTTTTTTGGCGAATACGAACGAATTGGAAATAATGAAAAAACTGAAAGCAGTCTTGTGCGGGTTTCTTTTATTTGTAAATGAATCAATGAATAAAATACGTCTGAAATGTTATCTCATCAAAAATATTTAAATGCATTCTTGTATGATTCCTCGGATTTATTTATGAATATATTGACAGATGTAACAATATTAAAATTATATGTTTCATATATTATTATTCACTCCTGGTGTTTTTGGAATTACTCGATTCACCTCAAA
Organism: Chrysolina haemoptera; assembly: GCA_958298965.1. Lineage (NCBI taxonomy): Eukaryota > Metazoa > Arthropoda > Insecta > Coleoptera > Chrysomelidae > Chrysolina > Chrysolina haemoptera. The sequence continues at coordinate 2,736,320 of OY282596.1, read as the reverse complement.
TGTGTTTGTTGGATAGCCACTTTTTGTTCTTATTTTGGAAAATGACGATTATATAGAAATCCCCATGAACTACCTGAAACACATAGGTCAATCATTTTAGCATTAAAAACAAAAATTGGGAAAATAATTACAAAAGAAGCGAAACTTTAACGAAAGTTGTATTTCTAAAATAGCAGCGAACGTAAAGACGTTTCTCTCTATGTCAAAAGTCTTGCCGAATAAATAATTTATTTACTCTCATGCCAAACTTGGAAATGGTCGTAAACTTGAGGAACAATAAAGGATGATATTTTCTTTGTTTCCACCAATTGTGGTTATTTATTTTTAGGAAAAAATGAAAAAGAGTCGCAAAATGCTGGAAACAAAGAAAATATCATCCTTCATCGTTCTACAAGTTTGCAAGACAATAAATAAATTGTTTATTCTGCGAGACTTTTGACATAGAGAAGAACGTTTCTTTACGTTCGCTACTCTTTTAAATTTCTTCGGTAAAGTTTTCAAAAAACTATAAATAATTGATTCACTCTGATGCCTAACTGGTCGCCAAATTTGGGAACAATAAAGGAGGATATTTTCTTTGTTTTCACCAGTTTGCGACTCTTTTGCATTCTTTCTACAAAATAACAGAATTGCTTGTGATTGCCCGAGCTGGCATATTTGTCTAGTGAAAGTTTTTTGTTTTGTAATTTTTCCCCCATTTTTATTTTCAATAGTAAAATGATTGGCCTAATATACTAGTCCAAATTTTGAAGGCTGAAGTATATACATGATTACTTTAGCATGACATTTTGTGAAATCAGAAACCTTGTGTGAGGTTCAATACGAAAAAAAAAAAACATTAAGGCTTGTTGGTATTGGCATTTTTTCAAGACTCCTACTTGAATTTGATTCAGAGAGCCATTATTTTCAGTTTCAGCATGACACACTTTTTTAATTTCCCCTCCATTGTAGTGGGGGATGAATCGAATTCATTTTGAAAATGTATGACGAGAACAAAACTGTTCATGGTTATTCAAAACTGGGGGCTGTATTTGAGGTCAGGAATATTGCAGCTAATACAGAAATGGTATATATGAGAAAATTTATTTGTATAAATCAGTCTTCTATTCTATTGAGCATGCCAGGAAGAGCCCTCTGAGATAGATTCAAAAGATGTTTTCTCAGTAGTACCTGAAAGCCTTAATGAATGAAAATAATACAAACCCTGAAGAAAAAATATGGCACCAAACAGTGCAATGATGGTGGTATTTACTCAAGTGCCCTTTAATATAAACTTATTGACTGATCACTTGAATGAGACTGAACACTATTTGCTCACAATCACAATTATACATATATAACTGAAGAATTTTCAGAAGTAGTACCTTATAATTTTCCAAGTCACAGTGATCTTCAACACTCTTTACTTATAACACACTTGAAAATTTAACTTTACATACTCTTCAAAAAAAAAAAATTCAATATATGGTCTCTAAAAGTTTGTTTCGCTTGAGTTATTCCATCAGTAGTTTTTTTTTGGGCATATATTTCTTGAATTCCAAGAAACCGTCAATTTTCAAAATGTACAGTAACGATCCAATATAAAGTATGATTGATACTACCAGATACAGAAATAAATTACAAACGCAATGGAGATACACAAAGGCAAGTGATGTGATTGAAATTATAATTTCAAGTGTGTGATTGATTGTTTCAAGTTGTGAACACGATATTATCCGAGCAGAACATAATCACCCGTTATGAAACGAAGCTAATAAATAAAGCTAACTAAAAATTTCATTTTCATTTCGAAATTTGTTTCGAAGAATTGATTTGTCTTATGATTTACTATATATAACATTTTTACAATGTGCTCATGAACCATCGTACAGTCTTGGTTTAGTATAAGTCACAAACACTGAGATCACTAATAAATTCACACGGAGAGTTTGAACTCCACAAAAGTATTTTTGAATAACTCTCACTGCAAATTCTGTCGTTTCGATACGTGTTCATCATCATTATCTGATATTATGTCACTATTTTCATCTGTTTGATTATCCAGAACTTCCTGTTTTCGCTTCGCAGTTGCCATTTCTGCTGCGTGCTTTTTTCGCCATTTTGTACGTCTGTTTTGAAACCATACCTGCAACAAATGTAAGATGAAAATTTCACTGTTCGAAAATGTAAGAAACTCTCTCTCATGATATATAATTTATAAAACAAATACAAATAAAGAAATCAAAATTCTCAAACGTTTCAACTGCAACTGCGGCAGTATCTTCAGTGGCGTGGTCGAAGTACTCTTCTTGACGTATCAACTGAAACGGAGAAGACTACTTCGACCACGCCACTGAAGATGACTGCAGTCGAAACGTTAGGGGATTTTAACCAAAAAAGACCACGGCAAAGAACTGGTGTTAGTTCGGGAGCACATACATTTTTTTGTGAATGATTGGCGAAATTCCGTCAGATCCACTAGCTTTGTTGGTGTCAAGACCCAGAAAAATGCGTCTGATCATTTCAGGCATAGGACTGTCAATAGGGATGATGTTCTGGGGTTGTTTTCCCAATGAATCCAGCATCGAATCTGCAGCAAACATGTTTGCAAAGATATTGGCTTTCTCCTGAGCGTTGGTTGCTAGGTTTCCATCTTCCTTGGTTAGGGGAGGAAATGAGCTGGAAGTAAAATTTATTCCAATAGCTTTGGCAAATGACCAAAAAGAGCGGGACCCGTTTGGACACTCAACGAGCTGTGATCGTATCTTGGCGTTGTGAGCCTCTTTCAAAGATTCGATTGTGACCTTGCAGAAGTTTCTTGCTTCAACATATTCCTATCTTGTCTCAGTGCCCTGGAGCAGTTTCTGCTAAACCAGGGTTTATCAGATAATGTTCCTCTTGACGTGTTAGGTATATATGTTTGCATCCCCAGCATTATGATCTCAGAAATTGCCTCGGCACATTGTGTTGGATCTCTAGGAGAGAAACACACTCTTTTCCATGGAAATGCTGAGAAAAACATGTGAAGACCATCGCAGTCGGCTGAATTGTAGTGCCGTATGAGACGAGACAGTCTTGAGCTGCTCGATGGTGTCGAAAAAGGGTGGAGATGAGGTTGCGTTCGGAGTTCTCAAGTGGAGCACAAACTTCTATACTGTATGGATCAGGATTGGTGGTGAGAAAAAGATCAAAGGTATTGGCATACTGGTTGTTGACATTAGGAATGCGGGTGGGAAACTCGACCAGTTGCTCCAGACCATACATGATAGCGAAGGCCTCAGCTTGGCAACCTGACTCGTCTTTTTTGTTGGAAAATTTCAGCTATGTAGACTTGTGTACCTCCCATTATACTGACTTCAGCTGTTGGATGGTTTTGCTGGATAAAGTCTAATTTGAGTGATTAAAACTCAAATAGGTCACTATAGGATGGTTCATTAAGAGATAAGTGAAGGCAGCAGAGGAATTTGGTCTGTTTGGTATTAGTCAGCTCAAACCACAACACATCAAAGTTTCTCGGCTCCAAACTCTCTTCGCTTTGGCATGATAGGTTAGTCTTAGAGTAACGACAAACACCACCTTCGTATCTGAACCGAGAATGGAGTTCGTAACCAGGAATACTTAATATTTGTTTGAAAATTCTGTCGAAACCTCGTGTAACTCAAGGTTTGTGGGATGACGATATATTCGGGGTAGATTTTCTGTTTTTGAAGGTTTTCCATAAATATATGTTTCCTCATTAGTTTGTCCACCAAGTCCACAGAATAACCGTTCAGCTCAGCCACTTCCCAGAAAATCATTTTCTCAGTTTTAAAACAACCCTTGTTGAGTGGAAACAACAAGAATCGATTCACCAATAATTTTTTAGTGTACTCGACCAAAATCATGTAACATGTACAAATCAACAATTCAAAAACATTCTAGAGTTTATCGCTCTCCTGCAGGCTCACCGGTACCAGCTAAATTTCACTTGCAAGTATTCTGTTTACCAAAACAGATGAAAGAAATGGCCCGTGGTGGGGCATTGGTGAAACGTTAGCTTCTTATTCCAAGCTACGTGAAACGAACCACGGAATCCAAAGTTAAAAAAAATTTCTACTCATTGGCAGGGAGTCAACAATTTTGTTGCTATTAACAATCCAAGGTTCAAAATCAAGTTTCTAATGCGTCAAAAGGAACGCAAACAGAATCTACAGAGAAAAGAGTATTTTCGATTTAATTCCAAGAGTTCTATCATCTGCTGACGGTCGTTTCGTTGTTTACAACTCGTCAGAGCAGCTTTATGGAGTTCTCGAAATCAAAACGAATTCACTCTGAATTAATACCTCACGGCAAAGACAATAATAATGAAAAATAAGTTATTTTTCATTATCGTATATATAAGTACAGAAGTTACTGACACAACGGTTGTTCCCAATAACCTGAAAATAAATTAATCCCAACGCCCTTTATTTGGTAAACATCTAATTATGGGCTGTATGTTTTCAACGATTTCTGTACAACATGCCCATTATACATTAAATTTACGAATAATAGGGTATTTAAAGCCATAGTATGACAATAAATCACGAAAATAGGGTCTTGGAGTTAATACAGGCATAAGCAACGTTGGAGCTGTACGGCTCGATACTTACCAAACTACCAGCCGAAACGAAAGAGAAACCTCATCAATTAGAAGCTGCGTAGACATTATCATATGCCGTGCTCTCTTTTCAACTATAAAGAACGTATTTCCTTTGATGATATGATGATATTATCAATCTTCTTTTTTGAGAATAATATTTTCGTCACCTCAGCGATGGAGATATTGTGTTGGAATCCTACTTTTATTTGATAGACATTTCTGACTAGAGGCAGATGATGGAACTCTCGGACAGTATCGGAATTAATATATCGCATATATATATATATATACACATATATATATATATATTTATACAGGGTGGCCCAACGAAAACGTACCGCAAGGCTCCATGGTATGGGAAAGAATTTTTCGGCAAAATCCTAAAACATGTCAAGATTGTTTGTCAGGGGGGCATATTTTGACGCAAAAATCTTGGTGGAACCTTCAACCCCCTAAGTAAAGGGTGTCAATCCAAAAAATTCAAATGGGAAGGGGGTTCAAGTGATACCTCATTAGAAGTGGCTCGTCATTCCAGTGCACCTGGTTGCGCTAACCCTATAGGAAATGAAAATATGCGGCCTGGTAGACTACGCCAATACTAGGCGGCCTGGTAGACTACGCCAATACTTGAGTCGTTTATTGCCTGCCCAGGATGTTATAAAATTCTCGGCAGTGCTATATGCTAAACCGATTACCGGTTCTGGTCCAGTGAACTTTGTTTCGCCCCCCCCTTTTGCTAGGGCCTCCACTATTTCGTTTCTTGAGTGTATATATAACTTCGTCTCAGGGTCCTAATTGTTGTTTATTGCAATATTTCCATTATATTGCTATCTATGCTCTTGATTTATTATCTCTAGAATCATGTTCAAATAGTGCTACCATCTGTAGCTACACCCCGAGTCACAGTATAGAAAAAGATAGCAAACCTATTTGCGACTAATACCTAGTAGAAGCCAATAATGCCCTTTTAAATGCTGTTTCATGACAATGTGATAAAATTCTTGAGATTCTATAGGGTAAGTGACGGCAAGTTTAAAATTTGCCCTTCATGCAGAGAGTAAGCACTAAATAAATCCAAAAATTCCATGGTATTAGGGAACGGTTGGTCGGTTACGATGAAACAAATTGGAAAGCAGTGTCCTTTAATTTGGTCGGTTAGGGTTGTGGAGATTGGAAGGAGTTGAGAGTCGGACAAGAGCCGGTAGCCGAGAGCCGGGAGATGGGAGATGGGGAGGGCATTCCGCAGCATGTACAGCTAATTACGCAGTCACTTAGCGTTAATGGATTTGGTCGCCTTACGTTAACGGTTAACGACACACTAATGACCTGGCATTTACATAGAGACCGTGGAGAGGGTGGAAATGGAAATTTGTTCACAGCGAACACAACCACTGCTACAGCCACCGCGTCTAATTCATACAGATTTTATCTGAAATTATTAAAACACGATAGTCCACGGTGCGATTGCAAACAATGAAAGTATATTTATACATATTTATGTGTGTAGATTAGCGACGACGGCGACGCGACGTCAACGATAAATAAAAGCGTCGTTTCGCGAAGGGCCTATCTCCGAATCCCTGACACCCATGGCCAATGCATCGATACCGCAAAATAAATTTCTGTATATGTGTCAGAGGGATGATGGATTGAGGGCACGGCAGACAGCAATGGCGAATGGCGTCCCAGTCCAGAGCCAGTCTGGGGCGCGAGACTGCGATGTGATCCATCCACTGCCACTGTCGCTGCCACTACCACTGCCACTACCCAGTCAGCTCTCGTTTCGTCGTTTCGACACACGCGGTCGAAACGAATGTCACTGCCCTAAGGGGAATTTTATAAACGATATTTCAGTTAATTGAATTTATTGAATACAACACTTTGATAGCGCCAATGCAATTATGTTTTTGTTTCGGTATTTATCGCACGTTCCGCGATCGACATTCGATAGCGTTTCACAACGGCTGAAAACATTCGATCAACATCACGCGGATGGACGCAAACATTTTCATCGCATTGCCCGATCGTTACTTGGCGACTACATTTTTACTGAATGGGGTGGATGGAAACGCTATTTCGAAACAATTTCGCGTACTACTTACTCGTCTTCAAACTGATGAGGACATATTTCCCTTTCAATTTTCAGGTCAGCGTTTGCCTTTTCTCTAATACTAACCTAACATGCCAACGGAAAGAGAGTTTGGAGTCGAAAGACTTTGAGATGATGTGGTTCAAGCTGGCCGATACCAAACAGACCAAATTCCTCTGGTGTCTTTACGTGTCTCCCAATGAACCATCCTATAGCGACCTCTTTGGGTTTTTATCCAACAGCCGAAGTATTATTATTGGAGATTTCGACAATGAACACAACTCAACCTGCCTCAAATTTTCCAATACAAAACATACGAGGCAGGTCGTCAAGCTAAGGCCTTCGCTATCAGGTATGGTTTAGAGCAACTGGTCGAGCTAGCCAAAGGCATTCCTGATGTCAGCAACCAGTACGCCGATACATTTGATCTTTTTCTCACCACCAATCCTGATATGTGCAGTATAGAAATGTATGCTCCACTTAAGAACTCCGATCACAACCTCATATCCACCCTTTGCTCTTTTTCTACATCATTGATCAGCACCAGGAGGCTGCCTTGTCTCATATGGCACTATAATTCAGGCGACTGGAATGGCCTTCGCATGAGTTTCTCAGCATATCCATGGGAAAGAGTGTGTTTTTTTTGGAGATCCAACACAATGCGCCAAGACAATGTCTGAGATTAAAATGCTGCATAATTATATGGGTCTTGGTGTTGCACAGGTAGTGTTCTCGCTTGCTATGCCTAGGTAAGCGGGTTCGAATCGCCGCGCCGTCACTGGCCTCGTGTATGGCATCACTCGTTAAAAGGTAAGGGTTGCATCTTCCCCAGCTCGCAAAAGTCTCTCGAGGACTTCTGAGGGTTGCTCGTAAGGAGCAGCCGGTTGATGGAAATAACAATTTGATCGTAATGCTGGGGATGCAAACATATATACGGAAAACATCATATGATAAACCCTGCGTTTGCAGAAGCTGCCCCAGAGCTGTCGCCTTCAAGCAAGCAGCATACCGTCGATGGTTGGACCCTGAGGCCAAATAGAAATATGTTAAAGCGAGAAACATCTGCGGGGAGACAATCGAATCCTCGAAAGAGGCTTACAACACCAAGATACGACCAAAGTATGACCAAAGTTTGTTGAGTGTCCTAACCGGTCCTGCTCTTTATGGTCATTTGCCAAATCCGTGGGAAAAAATTTCACTTCCAGCTCATTTCGTTTCCTAACCAAGAAAGATGGAGCACTAGCAACGAACGCTCAGGAAAAAGCCAATAACTTTGTCAACATGCAATATGCATATCAGGCACAAATCCGACCTGTTCTGGAATACTGTTCCCACACATGGACTGCAGCACCCAAATACACATTGAAACTTTCAGATTCTGTTAAAAAAAGAGCCTCTTGTCGGTGGTACTTGGTTCACAAGCTCGCTCACTTCTCTAGAGCACCACAGAAAGGTTGGCGATCTGCCTCTGTTTTATAGATATTTCCATGGATGCTCTTCCACCGTTCCACCGTTAGTGGTCCCGTCGAGCTCAATCCTCACATACTGAACATCTTTTTCCGTGCTGCCTCGGAAGTCAATCTGATTACTTTGGATTTTTGGCGATTTTTAAGGTATAACCATTTGATATTTTTTCGGCTGAAAATTCGTTTTGTGCCTATCGACTAGAAAATCACAGCATATACTAATTTCGGCATGCTGAATCGATTGCCGTTCGCAGAATTGCTCTATCTTGATCCGGTCGTCGGTAGAAAATGTTATCTGGAGGTTGCAGCTGCCGTTTTCCCGCCAGAATTTTTCAAATTTTTTTGTGTTATATTCGTGAAATTCAATATTTTTTCTATACGCTGACCGAATTTTAAATCGATTGCTAGTCAACCGTAGATTTGGTGGACGATTTAACGAACTTGTGCACTTTGAGTTGGACCGATTTTTAAATTTATTATTTTCCATTTTTCGAATATTGTGTTATGTTGAATTGATAACGTAGAATACGGAAAAATATTGAAAAAATTCTAGAATTTTCGGAAGTATTTTTCGTTGTCGGTTTTATGAGCTAGGATGCTGGATCCTAGCGCACCTTTTACATATTTCGCATTTTGCGACCATAACGAGACACATTCATTAAATACATAGGTATATAGAAAGAAAGCTAAGAAAATTTCCTACAAGAAAGTGTTATTGTTTGCTGGCCTAACAGTTCGCTTGTAGGTGTTATAGGTAGTTTTGTGTGCTAGGATGCCGGATTCGTGCGATACAATTTTTGTTGCACATTTATCTTTGTTTTATGGTACACCGTGTATCCGAACATATTCAATTCATACATTTTCGGAATCAGCATAAAATTTTGGGTATATCGGTGGTAATTTCGAGTGAATCCGATGACTTTGGATTTTTGGCCATTTTTAAGGTTGATGTTGATGTTTTTTTGGCTGCAAATTCGTTTTCTGCCTATTGACTCGAAAATCACAGCATATACTAATTTCGGCATGCTGAATCGATTGCCGTTCGCAGAATTGCTCTATCTCGATCCGGTCGTCAGTTGCAAATGTTATTACGTAAGGTTAGTTCGTTCTGGTTAGATCATACTGAATAATTTCACCTAACAGATGGATATAATTTTGAACTTTCTACATTTATATGGATCTGAGAAAAAAAAATGTCAATTTTACCGTCATCCTATCAGAGATGATAACTCTTGACGGGTTGGACTGACAATTTTTTTTGCAAAGTTAACTTCATTGGGAGGATGATCTTCAATATTAGATTCGAAGCTAGTTCGAGTATTTCAACCAATAAGCGCGTTTATATAACCGAAAAGGCATCTGAAGAAGTCCATCTGAGAGACAATTTTCACTAGAATCTTAAAATTTGTTATTATGAGGAGGTATTCACTAATTACACCGAGATAGCAGTGTTGCACATTTAATTCTTAAGAGAGAACTTCAATTATGATTTTTTGTCGCTGGGGTCTGAGATAATTTAAAAAAGTTGAACTTAAATTTGACATCCGCTGCGAAAGTCGTTCATATTTTAATTTAATTAAAGTTGTAACAAAGATAAAATTAATTTTTAATTCGTGCAACTAAGTTAATGAAGCTGGAGATGCTAAAAAGTAGATGATTAGTTAAGCTATACAATAATTTTCTTGGTGGTATAACTGTAGCATGGGGAGTGTTCGGCCCAGATTGTTTTTCATTGTATTCTCTAAGGTCCCTTTAGATTAACAAAGCGCTACCCGACGCGACGGGCTCTTCAGCAGTGGCGGGTGTTACCATTTGTAGGAAAATCAAATTGACCAGACACAGCTTTTCTAGCGGTTTTTAAAATTTCTGCTAAGAAACATCTTGATAAGTTATTCATTTTGTTAGAGGTAAATAACTCATTATTTAATGATATACTTAATTGAAATTGTTCATGTTATGTTTTCAGAGTTGGGATCAATGATTATATTATTACTAGCGGTCCCAGCAGACGTCGTCCTGCTCGCCGACTAACCCGTTGTCGATATAACGGCGAAGTCGGTGGCGAAAAATTAACCAAAAAAAACATTTTCTAGTGGACCGAATCATGAATTTAAACCATTCCTGAATCCACTTGAACACACACAAAAAATTTCATCAAAATCGGTCTAGCCGTTTAGGAGGAGTTCACTTTTGTATGGATGCACAAAAGATTTTTTTATATAAAGATTATCGAAGAAGAATTCGGTTTAATTTTTTTTTCCACTTTTTCCTGTACTATAGAACTAGGATATGTTCTGGTTTTTCTTTCCCGACTAGAATTATGTGCTATTCTATCCGAGGAGTGAGTGACCTAGGCCCTCTATGGGACTTTGACAATATATTCAATATCCTGTTCCATTAGCAGTCGAGTACTGTAGTTTCATGTGGTCCATACAGTATCGGACCTCTCCTGTTGTCTCGCCCGACGAATTAACAGCTTAGTTGATATCCCATCCTCGCAACCTATTCTTTACTCTCTCATGAAACCACCATACCCAAGACGAAAACTTTCCGATACTGTATGCTATATTTTTGTAAAACCTCTAGAATATTGAATACAAAAATAGCAAAGTGATAACCATAATGGCTCTTATCAAGCAAATGATGGATTTGAACCCAATGGGCACAAGGACGTTGAAATAACGTTGTGAAATGGCTGAAAACCGAACGTTTTTTCAACGAAAAAATGTCGCGTGAAACAACGTCATATTAAACCAATTGTTTACTAATTATCGCTTTATTGCCGTTTTCAATCAGGTTTTTTGAACATCGAAGATACTCAATAAAACAACATTGTTTTGACCAAATAAAAGGTTAAGGAAGGTATCAGAAACATTGATAAATGAATCGCATAAAGCAAAATTATTTTGAATCAACATAACGATTGTTGAACGTATATTCAACGCTTGTTGAGGAAGTAACGTTGAAAACACATCTTTATAACGTATTTTTTCAACGTTGAAAATTACACTAAATTATTGCCGTTAAAATTTTCAACCAGAAACGTTTATTCAACCAATGCAACGTTTATAACACGTTTGAAAAACGTACGTGTGCCCATTGGGAAGTATTTGCTTACCCAGAAAAAGTAATTCCTTAATTTATTCATTACGCTTTAGCAAATTTAAGCAATTGCTTCTATTTTTTAAGAAAAAGCTTTGACTAGAAACATTTTCTGGACTTTCAAGCAATTACTGAAAGCAAAGGCAATTACTTCAGTGTTTATTCATTGGATTTCAAGCAATCACTTCCGTTTTATAAGAAAAAGCAATTGCTACATTTTTATCCATTAGGTTGGTTTTCAAGCAATTGCTACATTTTTATTCATAAGGCTCATTACAAATATGTTGACTTGTTTCACTAGAGACCTCTCAGTTTGACTCATTACGTTTCAGAGAAATGTAATTTTCAGAAACTCATTGAAACAATGCAACACCGACATAAATCTACGTTTGTTAGCGCGTTAAAGTTTTTCAGTGATAAAATACACAGCATGCTTTTCTAAATTAGCCAAGGGTGCACGAATTTCAGATTTAGTGAATTCTTGTGAACTTTTCCGTTTTTCCAATAAGGGTGCAATCGTAAATCAAAATCAACCAATTAAATTATGATTTCTTTCCCTTCAGAGAAAGTGACTTGAAATGTAATAAGAGTTTTAAATCGCTGAAATTTTTCTTTCGAAATAAAAATATGGCAACCCACAATCAATCAACATTTTACTTTCTTTATACCAGCGTCTCTGAGATTAATTCATATATACAAGTCAACAGGTTGAAAAAACAGTCGTTGAATAACAAAATAACACTACTTTTAATTTATTTTTGCCATAAGAATTGTTATTTGAAATTTTAATAAATTCTTGTACCTGTAATTTCCTGTATATCACTCCTAATGATGGTGATATGCCTGAAACCACCTTTCGCAAAAGCACTATTAGGAAGATTCTGTAACCCATTAAAATTTGGAGGACTTTCCTGAAAAGGTCATGGATATGGAACTCATGAAATATTTGGAACGCTTAGAAATTGAGAACGATCGACAATATGGTTATAGTCATCAAAGAGCAATTGGTGACCTGCTTGCTTACATGTTTCACCAGAAGTAAAAGGATTTCTCACCAAGGACGTACAGTTAGATTTTTTGGAGTTGAAATCCGCAGTTCCACAAGGGTCAATCCTGGGACCGTTACTGTTTTCCATTTACACTAGTCAACTTGTCAAATCAATGAATTTTTGCTCTTCACATCTTTATGCTGACGATACGCAAATATACATACAAATCTGATAATGTTGATTTAGCCTGCACCAGAATCAATGAAGATATCGAAGGCTTTGTTGTGAAATAATATGAGAAATAACAAGCTGCCATCAAAATTTAGAATTTTATATTGGCACCACTTCAAAAACACTCAGCCTTTTCCTATATCTATTCAAAGGTCTTATTTTAAATCGACAGTGCCTTGCTTTAATCATTAAATAATAATCCAACGTTGCCACCATTAACCTTATAATAAAATCTTTGTTCTTTAACGGCATCTTTATTAGGCTACAGAAGTTTAATGGCGATTTTCAATATTGGCAATACAAATAATAAATAATGCATTGAGAAAATTAACAAAAACAAGCACTCAGCCGTATTATTTATATGTATGTGTTCTGCCATCTGTCACTTGTCTTGTAAACTTAAAATAAAAGATAACCATGTTTTATTTTACTTCTCTTATTTTATTTTCTGTATGAACTTGTTATTGGTGTTGTGCAGTTTTATCGTTAAGTGTTTAGAGGGATTCCAAAAAAATGCGCTTTCAAAAAAACAAAATCAAGCTGTCAGTGTTCACAAAAAAAGTTCTACTGGAGATATCGAATTCATTCCTACATTCACTCGCCCACCGTATATATATCTATCCCCTGATAACAAGTAAAATGCTCAGTTTTCCTGTCTTTTATCTCATATCAATCAGATGTGGAAATCCTAATAGCTATGACGATGTTTGTTATAAACAAGTGTCGCCCCCATTGTATCTCGACGCCCTAATTCAATTTGTCAGAAGATTATACGGCATAGCCGCACACCCTCTTTAGACAATATATCATAGTGAGTAGAATTGCGAGTTGCCCCACGATCTCATTGACGGCGGAGTTTGGGAGCGAAGTCAGGCACTTTGGGCACTCATCTGCAATACTATGGACTCTGTGCAGTGTGCACTCGGGCTCTGTATTTACTTTCATAAAGCAAAATATATGGGATTAAAATTTCGAGCGAGGGAGCCCTTAGACGGTTGACGCAGGCCTCATAACGCTTGTTATCTTTATACTCTACCAATATATTTAATGTCACGACTATTATTTCTTATGGCCGCTAACAAGGAGACCTCTCAAATTGAGAGGTCTCTAGTGAAACAAGTCAACATATTTGTAATGAGCCTAATGAATAAAAATGTAGCAATTGCCTTTTCTTATAAAACAGAAGTAATTGCTGGAAATCTAATGAATAAACACTGATGAAGTAATTGCTTTTGCTTTCAGCAATCGCATGAAAGTTCAGAAAATGAGCCTAATGAATGAAAATGTAGCAATTGGTTTTTCTTATAAAACGGAAGTGATTGCTTGAAATCCAATGAACAAACGATGAAGTAATTACTTTTGCTTTCAGCAATCGCTTGAAAGTTCAGAAAATGAGCCGAATGAATAAATATGTAGCAATTGCCTTTTCTTATAAAACAGAAGTAATTGCTTGATATCCAATGAATAAACACTGATGAAGTAATTGCTTTTGCTTTCAGCAATCGCTTGAAAGTTCAGAAAATGAGCCTAATGAATAAAAATGTAGCAATTGATTTTTCTTATAAAACAGAAGTAATTGCTTAAAATCCAATGAATAAACACTGATGAAGTAATTGCTTTTGCTTTCAGCAATCGCTTGAAAGTTCAGAAAATGAGCCTAATGAATAAAAATGTAGCAATTGATTTTTCTTATAAAACAGAAGTAATTGCTTAAAATCCAATGAATAAACACTGATGAAGTAATTGCTTTTGCTTTCAGAAATCGCTTGAAAGTTCAGAAAATGAGCCTAATGAATAAAAATGTAGCAATTGCTTTTTCTTATAAACAGATGTGATTGCTTGAAATCCAATTTTTAAACACTGAAGTAATTGCCTTCACTTTCAGTAATTGCTTAAAAGTTCAGAAAATGTTTCTAGTCATAGCTTTTTCTTAAAAAATAGAAGTAATTGCTAAAATTTGCTAAAGCGCAATGAATAAATTAAGGAGTTACTTTTTCTAGGTAAGCAATTACTTCACCCCTCCATCATTTGCTTGATAACAGTCTACTATGGTTATCACTTTGCTATTTTTGTATTAAAAATTCTAGAGGGAGTGTTTTACACAAATATAGTATACAGTATCGGAAAGTTTTCATCTTGGGTATGGTGGTTTCATGAGATCGTAAAGAATAGCTAGCGATATATTGAAAGAGCATTACAATGTCTCCTCTACTCGCTCGAGGAAGGGATATCGACGTGAGCTATTAATTCGTCGGGTGGGGTAACAGGCGAGGCGCACAGTAGTGCGTCGCTCTTATTTATATGGTATTATCATATCATTGCGTTCCTTGTTGCTCACGTAGATTTCTGTCTATACCCCAGATGAAAAGTTTCCGATACTGTATACGACGTTAGACAAAAATGAAAAACGATATAGTTCAGACAATGAGTTAGTCTAATAAAAAAGCACATATGCCTCTCTGAGAGGCCTAAGAAATTGGAAAAACACATTGAGCCTGATGAATAAAATGCAAGCAATCACTTGAAGCGATTGCTTTTTAGTAGATGTAGTAGTAGATGTATATAGGGTTGACTAAAAACACAAGTAATTTTAATTAGTATATTTAGTTTTGGTGAAAAATAAGTGATATGACGAGTTTGAGTGAAAGTAAGGAATTTAATAGCGATGAAGAAATTACAACAATTTAACTACAATTTACTGGGTGTGAAAAAATATTGGCCATATGGATAATATGGAAAGTTATTTTATAATATTAGAAAAAACTTATTCTCCCAAAAAAAAGTGTAAATATAACAGATATAATATAAAGGGCGATCAAAAAAATTGAAAACGTGTTGTTATTGGTACGAATAGAGTAGTACCACTAAATGAAAAGATATGCAAAAATATATTGAAAGAAAAAGTTGTTACGAATCCAATTCAAGGCGGAATAGAATAGCCATCGTCTCCTAATAATACACATTCTTCTGTGTAGTTTTTAAAAATGTTGTATGTTAGAATTTTTGAAAATTCTGCTATCGTGTACAGAGCCTGACCATAGTTGCTTATTTGGTTCTGACCGAAGAAGATTGAATTTTGTTTCAAGTAATTTTATATTGTTACGTACATATTCTGTTTCATTCTAAAACATATATATTAATTTATGGTATATTTATTAAGTTTACAAAAAATTCATTATGTTGTGATTTCTTCAAGTTCTATGTATGTATGCATTTATTTGATCAGTTTATTGTTAGTTTCTTGGAAAATTACAATTTTGAGTACTTGCCCCCCACTGACTTTCATCCTGGCGGCGCCCATGCTCTCACTGCGTTTTATTACAAAACTCGAATGCTTTCATTCATGGATTAACTCATTTGTTCGAAAAATATATATTTGCAGCAAATTCGTAAAAGGTCACTGGACAAACCCTTATCGTCTGTCCGTGATACCTACTATCCGATCGGCTGTTATAGATGCTACGAAACTGACCACAACGTGTTCGATCTTATCCTAATAGATTTTCCCTGTTTCGAGCAGGAGCAACAGGAAGTGACCCAGAGATTGAGAAGTTCAGATTATATAAGTAAGAGAGATAATTTCACAGCAAAGCCTTTTTTATTGTTTAGTTTTCATAAAAAATGGGATATTGGACGCCTGTGGTGTCACTCAGTGAGAACAAGAATTATTTTCCCCTTTACCACAGAAGTAATTCAATTACTATAGTCTATTTCAAGAATAAGATAAAGTGAATTCTCAGAAATACATACAGGTGTATACACACCAAATTAGTTTGTCGGAAAAAAATATGCCGGAGAATATTAAATAAAATGAATAAAATCTACAATGTCGAAGCACTCTTTCCCCCAAAACATTCCCATCAAGTGGGAAATATAAGGCAAGCATTCGACAAAAAAAAACAACTTCTCTGGCTAGTAACACGCTGGATATTGCACTACATCTGACAAATAATTGTGCAACGTCCCTCTAAGAGACCAAATTGTAAGTGATTATTGTAATCAAGCAATAGACATTTTCCTTCATCTGGCTGGGAACGACCATAATGTTTCGAGGTTCTTGGCTCTCATCAGTGATAGGGTAGGTCGGACAACATTAGAGTTCCGTACCAGCCCAAGGAAAGATAATCTCCCGTTAAATAATATTTGTCGAATGATTTTGAAAACATTGAAATCAAACAAAAAATTGTTTTGCTTATCGTGTTGATGTTATAACTCGACCTATAAGCAAACATTTTTTCAATAAACGGGGAGATTATTCCTTCAAATTTTATTGAAAATATTCATGTGCTTGAATGGTGGATTGAAACATACATACCCATAATCGCATAAACTTTTTGACTCGTGAAAAGTTTCCATGAAAAACTCGATGTTGATGTTCCTAAACTTGTCGAACAGTTCCTGTGTCATAGTGGAACAAAAAAAACTGCCCATCACGTGTTGAAAACTTTCCATGCCACACCCTCCAGACTGGTTT